>VUJU01001495.1:16628-52984 GCA_009835225.1 Aphis craccivora | reverse complement strand
ACCCACCCGCCCTCCGAGGTAACCACTTCACCGCCATCACTACTGCGACATGCCATTCCCCACCCATTCCTACCCTACACAAAGACCGTTTCAACCTGCCACACACACCTACCACCACCGGTCTCCCATTATTTTAATCATTATAATTACGCATAATAGGAGTAGGTACCATTATTGTTGTGCGTGTGTGTGTTTATATATATTATATTATATAAAAGTATATATATATTATTAAATAAAAAATCTTTTAGGAAAAAAAAATAACAATAACAAAGGCTTGCGTGATGCTAAATAGTTTTGAAAAATAATTTTTTTTGTTATTTTTTCACATCTAATATGTTAATTTATAATAAAGGACTCGTGTACGTGGCGTTATCCGCGGGGATGATACACATACTTTTCCAAACGAAATCGAATCATTACGTTTCATATATAGGATAACGATATATTATAATACAATTTTCTCACATTTTCTCCAATACTTTACCTACATACACCAATCCATCATAGTATAACGAGTGTAGATTGCGACGTGAAAAGAATAAGGTCGTCGTCTGCAGGTACGGAAATTATACAAAAAAATTGAATTCCTGTAGCTACAGTTGCATATATTATATTATTAAATCAGCCTAAATAATGTTATAACGTAGAATATAGGAGGGCCTGGAGAAGTATACCTGCGGCTGCGAATCATATTATTATAGAAACAGAACCGTGAAATTCCTAACATGTACATGTAACTCCGATTCGGTTACCCGACACTGGTCTCATTTTCCTAAAAAATACGATACATTTTTTTTTTCAAATGAGAAAAATATAATATCACGCATGTTGTATTCCATCATATCGATGCCCGATCGTTTTTCTTGCTAGATGCTAGACCGCAGACGCTGGTGACGTATTTTATATTATACCATTTTTATAATTGAACATAATTAATATCTGATGATGTTTTAAAGATGTTCTTAAAATTACCTGTGTGATGCGAGAAAAGAAAATATCGTGTCCAACAATATAACTGCAGTCCAATTTATCGGTATCAGTCATCAGGATATGTAAAAAAAAAAAAAAACACTCCCGACGAACGAAACCATAATTAATTGAAAATAAATATGATCCATACTCCATATATGAAGGGTTGTTTTTTTTTTTTTTGTATGGAAAAATAATAATCCGTAACTTATGCTCGATAATAATAAAAATAAAAAATAAAATTATAAAATAATACTCGCGTAACACGAACTTCTCATAATTAATTTTGAATTTTCATTAGTTCAGACATTCGTATTAATTTTTCTGTATTAAACTTAATATTCAACAATATGATTAATTAATTCTTTATCTAACAACTCCGTGTTTAACAAAACAAGTGCAAACACTTTTTGTACTTATATGAATAAAATATAATACTAAACTTGACAATCCACCACACTTGACAGAACTGAAATCACAGATAAAACGACGTACCGGTACCTACCTAAACCGGCCATTTATATCTATATCGGTAATCTATGAACCGAGCAGCTTTTGTTCTGTGCACAGCATTCTTAAATTCTACATAGGTAACAATATTTAAGATCGATTTTTGGATAAAATAAAACACGCAAAAACAAATAAATAAAAACCATGGTTAATAGGTATAATTTTTGTTCTTAAATATATATCAATTTTTTAACAAAAATATTTTATATACAAATTTTTTCATAATGACAATAGTCTACAGTATTTTAATCATCTGGATTCCATCTAGGTCACCTAGTGAGTGGTAACTAGGAATAATGTCAAGGCTCGTAATGTTACGTTGTTTTTATTTTTTATTTTTACCTACCTACATATATGTATATAGTTTTGGCGAACACAAGTCACAATTAAAAATTAATAATAGGTAATCATAATAATCATAATAATAATCATAATAATAATAATAATAATAACCAATCCGTTTGGCTTCACACATTGAGCAAAAAAACGTTTAGTCTAAATTGCATTCGCAACGAAAAAACAAACAAAGGTAAGTCTTAAGTTAATGTTTTTTCTTTTTTATCGTTCATAGATTTAACATTATACAAACAATTAAAAGCATTTTTATTCAACAAATAGTGGACGTGCGGTTAAACAAAATAACATTATATATAAAAAGAAAAGAGACCTAAACAATGTATTGGTAATTTTTTTTTTATAAGTACGTTCAAATATATAGATTGTCTGATCTCTGTTGAGCTTATATATAATAATAAAAAAGAATAATAATAAAAATATAAACGAAACAAAAATATTGGTTATAATTTTAATTACAAAGAAAAATAATAATAAACGGATAAAAAAAAATTATTATAATAATAAAATACTTAGTAGATTTCTACCTTGTTATATTATTTATATAATATATTCTTTTTATAAGATGATGAGCATTAAACTAAATTATCACATTGATGTACAAAATGTAAGTAAATGAACGGAATAGGGTAGAACTAGTATCTGAGTTATAACAAAATAAAATGAGTCAGGTACCTAGTTCAAATGTAAAATGAATAGTACCTATTAAAAAAAAAAAATAATAATAATAATAATAGAGAAGCCAACGATAGATGGTTTAATTGCAAAATCTGTCAGCTTTAGAGAGTGTTATCGAAGGTCAAGATTAAGATAAAAACATAATGAAATAACGATTATACAATTTGTAATACAGAATTAACTAAATGAAGTTGAAAAGGAACCTGACCTATGAGAATATTAGACTAACAATGACTTTATGATTTATAGCTTTTCAAAATTATAATAATGATAATACATTTTGTTAAATGAACTCAAGATTTTACATGATCCAAGTTCAAGTAAAATACTTGAGTTTCATTCATAATGAAAAATAATGTCATTAAAACATAAAAACTGCAGGAAAGCATGACAAATTTCTCAATCAGGTATGTAATATTTATTAATAATAATAATAATAATAATAATAATAATGATAATAATAATAATAATAATAATAATACCTAATAATATATAATAATATGAATTAGATGTTGTCAAATAGAAATGATGGCAGAACCCGATATTCTCAATAAAACATAATATGTTACTAACTTACCTAAATTATAAATATATATCACATATTGAAATGTTAAAAAACAAAATATTCCTTCGGTCATCTAAGCTGCCACAAGTCTTCATTGACAGTATCCCTCCTGATGTTTGGCATTTTTAGAATCTTCTCTTTGGCTTCTTTGGTGATCTTTGTGCACCCGTACAGATCTATGGACCGCAACAGTTTGCACGAATCTGACAAATGCTCCAGACCCTTGTCGGTAACTGAGTTGCACTGGCCAATATTGAGCACCTCGAGGTTGCGAAGCGATTTCGATATGTACAGTATGCCGTCATCAGATATTTGGCATGAACCTAAGGACAGGGTGTGCAGGCCGTATAACCCATGGGAGACATGGAGAAGCGCCTGGTCGCCGATCTTATCACAGAACGACACGTTGAGGCTGCCCAACTTGGTGCAACCTTCGGACAGGTAACCGATGCCAATATCGGAGATGTTATCGCAAGCACTCAAGTTTAGCTCGTCCAGAGTGTTCATGCGCGACACATAGTTGAGACCGGTGTCGGTGATGTTGACGCAGAAGCTCAGGTTGAGACTACGCAGGGAGCGCAAGCCCTCAGATACGTACTTGAGGCCCTCATCGGTGATGTGCTGGCAGTCTTGTAGTCCCAGAAACTCGAGTTGCGAGTTGCCGTCGGTCGAGTCCTTGCTGGCGCCGCTGATGTGCGACAGGCCCACGTCAGACAGGTGCCAGCACGACCGCAAGTTGAGATACTTGAGTTTTTTGAGTTTGCGCGCGATGTGCGAGAAACCCTTGTTGGTGATATACGAACAGCCCTGGATCTCGAGGCGGGTGAGGCCCCGCAGGGTGTCGGCGATGCGTATGAGACCGCCGTCGGTGAGCTGCTTGCACAGCGACAGGTTGAGTTCGGTAATGTTCGGGTGGTGTTCGAGGAACATTTGGTGCAAGTCCTCGTCCTTGATGTGGTAACAGCCGCTCATGTTCAGCGACACCAGGTTGGGCACGTTCTGGACGATCTCGCGCAGACACTTGTACCGGGACACGGACAGCACCTGGATGCGCTTGATGCCGCGCTGCTTGAGGCTCTCGTACATGGGATGCGACGACCGGCACATGTCGATCTTGGCCTCGACGCCGCGCCACACCGACTTGTACCAAGCGGCCTCGCGCCACGCGGTGCACACCTGGGCGGCGCGGCCCTTGTCCGGCACGTCCAGATAGCTGAAGATCAACGCCAGTATTTCGGGGTACAGCCTGTGCACGTGCGTGGGACGGTTCTCGTCGTACTGGCACCCGCCGGCCATGGTCCGCCGTTCCACTGCCGTCGAAGACTTGACCTTGCGCGCGGCCACGGGCTGAACGTGCGCCTGGTACGGTTGCACTCGGTACGGCTGGAACCGCGAGATGTGCCTGTACGAGATGGGCACCTCCGTGAAGCCACCCAAATCGTCCATGATGGTTCCGTACGGCCCCGCCGACATGGCGTGTCGTCCGTGCACTGGCGCTGGTCGTAAGTCTCACGCGCTGTCGTCACCGTCGGCGGTGCGTGTGCCGCGGCGCGCACCGACACGGCGTTGGCTCGCGTTCCTTCCGCGAACTCTGAGAGGCCGCGTCAGCAACGCATCGCGAAATCGGCGGAGACGACGACGGCGGCAACGCACTTCATGGCGGAGCGAACGGCGTTAGGAAATCGAAAAAAAAAAAAAAACTTACAAACAATATTAATCGTTTACGACTGATGTTTAATACGGGGGGAGAGGGGAAAAAATATTAATAAATCTACGATCACGATCGCGCACACAATCAAAATGCGACCGTATCGCGAAATATATGATGTTGTGCACTCTTATCGTATCGCAGATACGCACTTCACGAGAGCGTATACCGTACTGACGACGTTAACGGGGGAACGGGTCGGACAAAAAAACCATGTACTACACTGGCGTGTGTGTGTGTGTGCGTGCGCGTATATGTGNTGTGTGTGTGTGTGTGTGTGTGGCGATATTTCAAACGAACGGTCTCCTCGTCGGTGGGGGGCGACCGTCACGTCGTCCGGTGCGGAGGGAGCGCGCAGAGTGTTTGTGTTCGCTCCAAATGGTGGAGGGGACGTTACGACCGCGAACGAGTGAGAGAGTCGAACGGGAAACGGTGCGTGTGTGAGGGACAGAGAACGAGCGCGAGCGAGAACGAGTGGGTTAGGGAGCGAGAGTGCGAGAGAGGTGTAGAGCGATTGGTGGGTGAGAGAGACGCCGACGCGGCGTCGGCCGCGTTCGGTTAGAGTCGTGGCGGCCGCCGCAGCCGGTGCTGCCATCCGGCGACAGCCGCGTTTCTCGACTCGTTCTCGTCTTTGTCGTGACGTCGTCTTTCAACCTTCGCGGCTTCGCCGCTATTGTTTTTGTGCCCGCTCCGACGGCCGATGTTCGCGTACTTCTTTTTACCGTATTCGACTTTGCTCTCGGGTATGTCGCACGTGTGTTTTATCTGACCAGTGTCGTCTGCGTACGAGAGCGAATTCCTACGGACGGATTGAGTCGGGTCTTCTGTATGTCGGGTTAGGAGGGGGGGGGTTAGCCGTCACGTTTTTTCCCTCGTCCTAGTCCCATGACGGGTACGAACGTGTGGCGGCGAGTGCAGTCGTCGTCGTGGTAAAGATGCCTCGCGGCTTACAAATTTACGACGGGTAGTGTGTGTGTGAGTTTAAAATTGTGTGAAGTAGTGAGACATTAGTCATGATAGAGAGGTATCAATAGGTACAATCGTCCCCAACAATCTTAGATAACATACATAATATATTGATAATAGTGTGTGTTGAGCACAGGCTACAGTCCGCCGTCCGTTAGTACGTGACGATGATAAAATCAATAGTTTTAAAAATAATCAACGCGGACGCCCGAAAAATCGACGTTTTTACTAAAAATCAGCATGACCGAACGACGTAATATTATGCATGTAGGTACGATGATAATAATAATATAATATATTACAGAACACCGTGTACGGCGGTGCCTGCAGTAAATTATAGGTAGTGTGAGTCGGATCTAAGCGAAACAACCTGTACCCGCATTGTAAATTATATACGCGAATAATATTATAGGTGTAGTTTTGTAATGGGAACATTGCACAGCTGCTCGTACATATATAATATTATTATATAGCTTGTGCAACGGTTACAGTTTTCTACTCCGTCGTTTAAAACACACGACTCGTTTATCTACATAATATAAAACTCCTGAAAATTAATATTCGTTCCTGGTTTTTAGCCGTTACTTATAAACACTACATTTCATCGATGTATTTTTATTTTACGTGATAAACGATAAACAGGTAATACCACTGCAGTATCCACACATATTCAAAATTGAGATATCTAAATTTCATAATTAAATTATAATACGCCTACGTATAAATAATACAATCGTACACATTTTTAGTAAAAATATAATATAAGTTATATTATTAAACATAAAGTTACAACTAGACGTGTCAACGACGGTAACCCACATGACGGAATAGTAATACTGAGTAACTGGGTGTAAATATTATACACCTAGGTATATAGTGTCAATAGTTTCATGTTATAATATACATCAGGGGTCACCAAATGGCGGCCCGTGGATGAATTTTAACTGGCCCGCAGACAAGGAGAGAAAAAGCTGATAATTTAATACGTAACCTAATCTAATCGGCATATTATTATAATAAATATTATGTAGGTAGGTACTTCGAATTTTTATGGCCCGCGAGGATTTTCCGAATTCTTAATGTGGCCCACGGAAAATATTAATTGGTGACCCCTGATATATATTATGTAAGAACAATCATTTTATTGTAGTTTATAGAAGTTCGTAGAAGTACCTAAATCGCTGTTTTTTGGATTAATACATTTTAAACGTTAATTAATATGCTCCTATACTTAAGAAATACGTTTTAAACCTGCATTAAAACAACATGTATACTATTTAACAGTATTACATTTTTAGGTATTACATTTCAGGTCATTGAAATTAAAGTTTTAAAAATTAAAACCAATTATTAGACATTTTAAATAGATCCACAATCAAAAATATATTATTATTTAATGTTTATAAATTAGGAGTAATATATTCCATATTCTATGTTATGTACTATTAATTTTTTTTTTTAAATAATGGATTGGGTTAGTTTATTAGTTATCAAACACATTGTCCACGAAACCAGGTCTCGGATGTTTTATACACCGTTCAACTTTGAGTTTTTCGTTTTTCATTGTGTAGTTTTCAATCAAACTGTATAAAATCTAGGTGTAGAGTGTAGCTCGATATTGTTACTTTATAATAACTTAATGGAAATGATATATTAAATTTTAATTTTATATCAATGATATTATATCATTTATATCGTTGCATACGAAAAACGACGACAGAAACGTCCGTTGGCCTATATTCTTACATGATTGTTTTATTTTAATATTAATATATTTATATTGTTATTAAAGTAATTTATTTTACTATTTAGCAATACGGTAAGATGAACTAATTTTAACTTTATGGTTATTCATTTTTTAATTAAAAATAAAACACAAAATCGATCTTGTCAAAAACTTATTTTAAGTAAAAATTTAGTATTTTTTTCATTTTTCCTGTTATACTGAAAATTACTCAGAATTTTTAGTATTGGCTTGATTTTATATGAGAAACCACTTTCAAAGTTGAAGATTAAACTATTTTTCCACTATAAAGTGTTTTCTGAACAAAGAAAAAAAAAACATCAATATAAAACCAATAATACATTCATCGCTCTGTTCAAAATCTAAAATTAAATCTCCAAAAGTCTAATATATCCTATTTTTTTCAACCAATTAATATAATATATAATATAATAATAATAAAAAATATCATTAACGTTAAACTTTAAACTTACTCTGCTTAAAATTTAAAAAATATAAAAATATTTCATTTAGGTATAAGTACTACTAAAATATAAATTATAGGCATATTTAAATTTTAAAGATAATAATTTATTTTATGTTCTTAAATTATACATAAAATCACTATAATTGCATTATATTAACTAGCAAAAAATAATAATTGTAAATTATGTCTATTAAATATATAATAGTAGGTAATAATAATCTGAAAAATCTACCGTACCTATAATGTATGGGTAGTGACTAGTGAGTACCTATTACTATATATAGTTATACTATAGTAATGTAACAATAGTATTAATATTATATAATGACTGTTATTATCAATGTTAGTACATTATTTTATCGTAACACTATAATTTACATCAAAATGAATAATTGAATAAATATGTAAATAATAATTCATAATAATATTCATTTTTTAAAATTCGTCTTAAAAATTAATAAATATTCAATTTTAGTTAAAGTAGTATTTTGAAACTTAATATTTTCTTATTAAACTATCCGAATATTATTTTAAACGGATATTCATGTCTCACTCTATCGATTTTAAATGTGAAATATTGCTTTTTGAGTGTATACCTACTGATTGGTAAAAAATTTATAAGTTCTACACAAAAACAATTTTTTGTAAATAATCATAAACCTAATACTTATAAATATCGTGAAATAACAAACTACTTGATTTTTATTAAGTATGATTTTATCAATTTATTCTACCATATCTGTAAATGTGTTATGAAGTGAAAATATTTTTTAATTAATAAGCGTATTTAGATCCGTTTATTAATTGATTTATAATGAAGGCTCAGAGAAGTAGTAAGTCGATTTGTGTAAAGTATATTAATTTATAGTACCTAACTATATTTATAAAATCATCAGATCCCAAACGGCTCCCGTATATTGTATGCTTATTTCTAAACGGCTCCCGTCAAAAAAGATTTAACGAACAGGTAAATACCAAAACGGCTCCCGTAGAAAAAAAATTTAATTAAAGCTCTGTCATGTCAGTACACTTAAATTTTTAAAAGAACTAGAATTCATTAGGAGACAAATTTTCATCTAGTAAAATAACACGTATGGATTATATATAAAAAAAAATTATGGCCAAAAAAATGCCTAATGTATGATTTATTTGTACTTCTATGTATACATGCATTTTTTTTAACATTAAAATTTAATATTATTGTAATAAAAAATTCACAATATTACATGATTTTTCTGTATAAGTTTTATAATTTACTTAGTTTTTACCAAACTAAACCGGAGCTGTTTGGAAATTTACCTGTTGGTAAAACCTTTTTGACGGGAGCCATTTGGAAATTGATCTTTTTGTAAAATGGTAGCCGTTTAGGAAAATGGGAGCCGAATGGGCTACGACCTATAAAATAAATAATTATAGTATATTAATAGGTACCTATATAATATGACGGTCTATGAATAAGTTTGAATTAGAGCTTGAAAAAGTTATTATTAGGTAGGTACCTATAGTAAAACAATTTTTCATAACACGATTTAAATAAACAAAAAAAAAAATTATCTTAGTCCGGGATTATTACTGAACAAACTGTATCTATAGATAATTAATATTATCTATAAAAAAATAAAATATAATTCAACAAGACAACAAATGAGACAAATTATAATATCTACGACAGTGTGACCTATGGAACTTATTCCAAACAATTGGTATAGTATAAGATATAGAATAATGTTTATCTAACTATATAAAATTAATACTTAATATAGCAAAAGTGATCCGCTATAAACTACAATTGTAGTTTTTAGATTAGGTACCAAAGTCTGCTATTTATTTAACATTAATTAAAACAATGAATAGAACCAAATAATTTCAACAACCAGAAATTTTTATTAAATAAATCAAAAAAGTTTATAATTCTTTAACACCTTAAATATAAAACTTACCTATATTAATGTATTTCGTATATTATATTCGATTAAATATTTAATAGATAAGTAATTGTTATAACTATAATGAACTAATGGTAATAAAATAAAACATTTTTATAAAAATTAAAACAAATAATAATATTTTTGACCCGAATTAATCAAACAGAATTTGTATAAATGTATTACACACATTCCTTTTAAACAAATTTACATTCTCACAAGGTCAAAATAATAGACAAGCACATACAACAACGGCAGTGGTAATATTTTTTTGACTTTGCATTACTTTAACCACTAGGTAATAAGCAGCATTATTTATAGTTATTCAATGCGTGTATAATTTACAGACATTAATCAAAATTTGTATCCGTTTTATGAATAATGTTTAAACATTAAATACAATTAATTTTAAACTATTAAGAACATAATAAACTAAATAAACCGGTTACATAATAATTTAAGAAGCAGCTCTAAGAAAGCTACCGTAATGTTATAGACATTAGTTTAATTTGGTACACAATTTTACTAACAATATGTGGAAAATAATTACTGAACAGTGAATACAATTTACAATAGTAGATAGGTTGTTGATATAGTTCTAAAAAAATTCTATAGTACCTATATAAACAAAATGACTTCAATGACTTGATATCGACTTAAAGGCCATAAGTATTTATTTAATTTTTTTATGGCTTTATTACTGTTACTCCATTATAGAATGTCAAAAGACAAAATTATAATTATAATAATTTATCTTATTACAGTAAATACCTATTTATAGTAAGATACTATTAATACTAACAATTTATTTTTAATTTAATTTTAGGTACCTATAGGTTATAGCAATATGAATTTTTTAAAGTTATTCGGAAATTAAGAAAAATTATACCTAAGGCTTAAAATTAAGTAAGAGAAACATTATTAAAAATTTGAATATTTACTGAAATAATTATTGCTCCTAATGGATTTACTTTCCTTGATGGTATATTATATTGACTTCAGTAGTAATATTTTATGGAAGAGGGTGACGGGTGTCTTACATAAAATAAAATTAGGATGTAATGTAATAATATAATAGTATATTATACTATGATCCACAGACCACACAAATTCCAATATTGTTAATGCATCGTATCTTACTATCTTAGTATCATTTATCTTCGGTTTCTTTGATTTATTGTTGGTTCATAGATATTCTTTGCTTTCGTCAATATACCATAAACCTACTTACATTTCGTTAGCTCCTGCAAATTTCTCGGGTACCAAATCCAGTTAAACACCGGGTTCTAGGGGTCCTCAGTGTTTTAACTAGGTAACAAAAACACAACGGTAAAAAAATTCAGTTTTTCTCTACCATCATGTACACATATGGTTATAATGAAGATTGGAAGCTACACTATAAGTACACAGTAGTGTGTCCGATGGAAATTTAATTTCGAAATTATTGTTACATTGGATTTTATTGAAATGTCTATGTGACACATGATACTACGTCTTTATTTATAGTGATACAGGTGTATCAAATAGTATTATACCCACTAAACACACCGTATGTCCGTATAGAATTATTTTATTCAATGGTATGATGTATTTTTTTATATTTATAAAAAAAAAACGTAAGAGTTGTGATTTCTGTTTGATAAAATTGTTTTTGGTTACCTATATAGTCGTCTTGATCTTGATTTATTAATATTTATCATTTACTTTTTGGTAAATTATCTTTCATTATAAATACTATCATAAAATTTATATTTTATAGTAGGTATTTATTCCTTAGAAGTAAAAATTATTAGTATAAATTAACAACATTCCTATCAACATAACTAGGTAACCTAGAAGAATTTCATAACAAAAATACAATAATACAATAAATAATATGATCACATATACGTACTTACATGTTGGATAGGTATATCATATAATAAAGTAGATAATATGTTGACAATTACGAACAGTTCCATTACATTCAGTATTGTTGAAGATTTCTGGAGTGGATGCGGTAATAGTTTATTTATTCATTGTTTTATTGTTACTTTAATTTAATTTATATTATGCGGGTAAAAAAATCTACTCGCATGGCTGCAGATAACTTATTGTTTTTGTGAACTCGATTAATTGTTAATACTTATTACTTATGTATAGGTGCATAGTGCATACACACTCACACATACACATTCGTTGCAATTGTAAATGAATTGCGTAATTATTATTATTGTGAATTGATGTTTATTATGGTTGACATTCTTGGCAAAAGTTTCGGAGTCTATGTACATTGTACATATTATGTTTTTATTACGAAACGATATGGCGCATAACGACCTACATTTCTTACAGTGTTTTTTTTTTAAATTTCTTTTCTGTTACTTTTAAAAATTATTTTTTTTCAGGAATAGCGTTTTTTTAAAAGTACGAATAACTTCGGTAAATTTACAACTTTAACTAAACCAGTGAATAGGTTTGGTCGGACAAAAGAAGTGCAACCTAATGGCAGATTTAATCTAGTCTTACAACATTTCATTATATTGTACTATAATTTTAGCATCCAATATATGATTTACTTGCTGACTGTAAATGGATTTATAGACGACTATAACCATTGACGAAGTAGGTTTTTTATTTAAAAAAAAATCTAATTCATCCAACATAATATAGCAGTATTTACATAATATTTATTATATCGGTCTGGGTGTTCTGTCTGTTCAAGTTGTGTAGCCTGTTAATTCTTTATTGTAGATAATATTGTAAATATTGTACTTGATCCTCTTAAAACGGATAATAATAATTTTATTTACCGACTATAGATAACCATAATAGATGATTGAATGTTGATACAAAACGAATAACTTTTATTAAACATTTTTATCATTTAAATAATTTATTGACTCGGCCTTTGGTCCGTAGTCATACACGAGTCGTGTAATTATTAAATGTTAATGATCGTACTCGATCCTCTAGAAACAGGAAATTATAAGTTTTTATGTTCAATATTTTTATAAAAAATATATTTAATAGGTACATAGTATTTATTTAGAATTAAGAATACATAATGCAATTTATTATTGCAGGCTGCAGCACTTTAGTATCTTGCTTGACTATAATTGTTTGTATAGGTAAATTGTGGATAATATATTTATTTATATACCTACTACTATATATATATATATATATATATATAGTATATTACTAGGTATTACTTAGTAATTAATATCAATTTTACAAAATGTTTTGTAAGGTGACTGGGTATCTTAAAATGTTTTATTAAAGAATAATATGTTATATTTGTATAATTCCTAGCAATACATATATATATATATATATATAGGTTTGTAGGTTTAAATACTTAACTCTCATATCCATAATATTTTATAATATATTTTTAACCGTGAAAAACTATTGACAATGTTGAAAAAATGTAATCAAACACCCGTTTTGAAAAAATATTTCATTTTACCTAATATTACTGTAACGAGTGTAACGGTTATATTTTCAAATATTATTAGAATATTATAGGAAACTATACAAAAAAAAGTGGGCACTGCTCTGCTGTAAATTAGGTATCAAGTGAGTCGTTGTAATTATAATGGGTGTATTCAATTTTAATTCAATGATATAGCATTGTATACGAATAACAGCTCTATAAGCGTATATAGTATATACCTACTATAATATATAATCTGTCAGCTTACTTCACTACGTATACTTGTACTCGTATTTCATGATTTTATGTGTTTTGGATATAGCAATCAAATCCATATTTATTTTACTTTAAGTATTACGGTAAGTATATAGATATAATACTTTTTCAGAAAATATTGTATCTATTTTATTATCAGTATTTAATTATTATAATATATTAATATTATATTTATATCATAATTCATAATATATCAATTAATTATGTAATTCGAAGTTAAATATTATCTTTCTGTAAATATCGTAAAACAGTAAAACTAGGTTCATACTATAAAAATTTATAATATTTTAAAATAAATCGAAAATGTAATTTCGTAAAGTAAAATTTATAATTAACAAACGTAAAAGAGATAAGTTCTCACGAAAAATATTTTTAAATATTTTTAAACTATAAAAAAATAATTAGCATCGTTAAATTCATCATTTTAATAAGTAATTTTGTCTAAATTTAAATTAAAAGTTATATGTCTATAAAAAATTATTGTGTTTATATATTTTTAAAATTTCAATATTTAATAATTCCAGTACGAACTGCTTATAAAGTACCTTGGATTAAAGTTTAAAAACTTTAAAAAACTTTTAAAAAAAGTAGGTACTTATGGATTTTTAATTTCAAAATAATTTGTATTTCTTTTTGTTTAAACAAATTTCGCCAAAATTCTAACTTCATATGCAGCGTATAAAAAAGATGATGCCTATGTATTTTTAATATTTTTATATAGATATAAGAACAACTTGTATGGAGCTTTTCATTCAATTTTCAAGCATTTTAACAATTCATAAGATATTTAAAGACACACAAAAAAAAAAAAACTAAAAAACAAATTTGAAATTTGAATGGTCTATAAAAAGTCAAAAAAAGGTAAAAATATTTTGAAAATTATACCAGATACGGATAATTATATAAACAATTGAATGAATGTCAAGTTTCTGCAGTCATTCGTTTTTGATTTGTAATAAAATAAAGAAATAAATTTAGTTGAAAACAGATTTAGCTTAAAATTCGATTCTTTTCTCAACTCAATAAATTCTGCTATGAAAATTATTACTAAATAAGCAGTGTCTACTTCCACGGAATGGCTGCTTGTGCTGAATAATTTGACTCTATTCCATTTACCTATACCTCGCTAATACGATAGTAAACTAAATACAATTCTAACACCCTGGCATACCCTGCTCTTAATAAATAACCACCTAAATAGTGGCACTAACATAAGAGTCGCATGCTCTATAAACGGGGATTGAGACTCTCACCAAGATGCGACTGTGGAAATGAAAAACAAGCTGCTATACACATTGTTGATGAGTGTACTATTCGAAGATTATGAAAAGGAATGAGAGAACACACAAAGCCACAACTACAGAGGCAGTGCAATGGTTAAATTTCCTGGATGCTCGAATTTGAAGATTACCCACATAATCGTCAGAATCTACCCTTCTATGCCTATCAGACACCCATTACTGGTCAACAATATATATGTATAAACATTAAATAATCTATTATCATCTATTATTTATTTTTATTTTTTTAAATTAGAAATTCAATTTGTTTGATTTTTAAAATTTATACGTCATAGGCACGTGAGTAATAAGATGAATATAAAAATTGTAATGTGCAAGTTCTTTCTTTATTTTTATTTTTAACATTTGATCGTTATAAACATTAATGATTTAAAAATGATTAGAAAATGATTTAAATTCATATACCATTAGATTAATGTTTTCGAGATTTTTACATAAAATATCTATTTAAGTATCTTCTTACTATTTACTAAAGAAGTATTGCTGTGGCTTTAATCGAAAAGTTAAGAAATTGTATTTTTAAAATTAGTGTAAATAATTAAATAAAAATCATACATTATTGCAATTGTAGTTCTTTTCTTAGTTTTGAATCTAAATTATCATAGAAAATCACTCAGTGACGTGTCTTGTAGGACGGTGTGAGGTCGATTCAGCTGTTATCATACAATTTTATCTTTACTGATTACTTATTATGCTTGATGTTACCATGTTACAGATATGATAGAAGTATTGTAGTGGAATTCTTAAGTAGAAATCTGAAATATAGGTAATAACCTAATGATATAAACGTATATAGGCTAGGAACCTAGGATACATCTTACAATTTATATTTTATATATTTAGAAGTTAAAAGTCAAGCTATTGAATGACATACTGCTATTTAATTTGATGTAACGATCATATAAATTATAATAATTTATAACACCTAAGAAGTTAAATCATCGATAAAACGTGAGAAACTTATATTACACATAGCGTTGAACATTATTCACAACAAAAAGATTTTTTCAATAGTATGTTGGAGAAAATGTTGTCCCATTAATCGATAATTATATGCTCAATTATGAATGTTTATTATTGGTTGTACCAACTACCAAGTGTACCATACTATCATATAATTACAATAAGCCATGTATTTATATATAAAGTCGTTAATGAATTGATTATAGTTAATGTTGATGCGTACTAAATAGTAATGTGCAATGAAAAAATTTCTATATTAGAACTTGTAAGTATTAATTTGTATGAGCTATAGTTTTATTCGATACTTTATCATATTATATTGAATTTATGTTAACTATTATATAGTTTATACTCAGCCATTGTAGTTTTAGTATACATAATGGTCCAATGTGTTTGAGACTAAAAAAAAAAATCTATAATTATTAAATATATTTGGTTTTTTCTTTAATGATGTTAATCCTGCATAATTCTTGTTGCTCTAAGTCATATACATTTAAGATAGTCAAAATTAAAAAGGAATGATATATTCATATTTTAGGCTTCCTGAATTTAAGGTTGTCGGTAGTTTTTACAATAGCTTAATGTACGAAAATGAGTTTCATTTTCTGTCAGACGCAGTGAAGATACCTATGTATACAAATTATGGAATCTATACTTATAGCCTTTAGTCGTATATTTATGATGGTTTAATTTTATATAGTAATGAAAATAACAACTAAAATATATTGTGTTAATGATGTAAACTCTCAATAATCAAAATTAAAAAATCAATTTATTCTTATTTTAGATTCTGAGCGGAGCAATGAATGTATTGATTTTACAATGTTGTGTTTTTTCTTTTTGTTTGTGTACACGAGAACGCGTCGAAATAATGCTTCAATTTCAAACATTGGGGGTGGTTTACGATATCAAAATTAATCTAGTTGGTGCATTGGGTTACAGGTCATTTTTTGAAATTCCCAATAGTTTTCAAAAGCACCAGGAAAAACTAAAAAAAATTAAGGAAAAACGGGAATTTTTACGCAAAACCTACAGTTTTCGACCAAATCGATTTTTTTTATATGGTTGTAATTCAAAAACTAATCACTGTAAATACTTGAATTTTTCACCAAATTTTTATGTTAGTGGTATTTATATACAGTTAAATTTTCAAAAAATGTTTAACTTTTTTTTGAGTTATTTATTGACCACTAAAATTTTCGATTTTTTTGAGAAATTTTTTTTTGAAGCGTAGATAAAAAAATTTTGAAAATTTAATACAAGGTTCCTTATGAGTTGTTTTTATTGTGGCTAAAATAAACTTAAATTCGTTAATCACTATTTTTTTTTTTTTATAAGCGTTTATAGTTCAAATTTTTACGAAATCTGTCAAAAACGCGAAAATTTGCAAGTAATTTTGAAATTGAAAAATCATAAAATTTTTTGTGTTAATAACTAAGGATTAAAAATACAATATTAAGTTTTCCATAAGTTTTCCTTCAAGTATCTATAGAGAAAACCCGCAGCATCATTATAGGAAAAATTTTAAGTGCGTTTGAATTTTAAATTTTTACGAAATAGAGTAACGATAACGATTTATTCTCAAACGATTTTAAATATTTGCTATTTTTCAAAAAGTATAAGTCGTAGATACTTGAAAGTTTCACCAGCTATTTAGATTGACATTTTCTTTACATGATTTAATTTTCAAAATATTTTGGTTTTTTTTGAGCTATTTATAGACCACCAATTTTTTCAATTTTTCAAGTGTCGATAACATTTTTTTTTATTAGCATTTGAAGTTCAAATATTGACAAAAATTTGTCAAATTCTTGAATATTTACAAATTATTTTGTAGGTATAATTCATAACAATTTTTGTATAAGTAGCTTAGAGTTGAAAATTTAATACAAGATTTTTCAAAAGTTTAGCTTACAATAATTATAAAAGAACTTAAATGTTAGTGTATTCAGGCCATTAAAACATAAACCACCTTTTTCACCAACCACTGGAAATTATATCCTAGGCTGATAAATCATCTTCGTTCAGAATCGTTTTTCGTATACAATGATAAATTGATAACTATCATTGGATTCAAATTTAAAACTCCTWTAATATATAATAATGATCCACACGGCACCTAATGTACAGCAGAGCGGTACCCACTTGCCCCCTTTATTTTTATATATATATACATATACATATATATTATTACAACTAAATCTGTTAATTTTATATAAACAATGTCAATATTAGTGTTTATACTTTCTTGTGTAAGTATAACATACATTATAAAATAAATAAATCATAATATTAAAAAAAGCATTATTAAGAATCATTATCAGATAATAAAATATAATACTATATCTGTGTATCGTGAAAGTGTTAAAATAACATATATATAAAACACGAATGGAAAATACTTGTAGGTAGGCTGATACTATATTATAGTCTGTTAAAAAGACACATAATAATTTTTGAAAGTAGTTTTACTGGAATTATTTTATTCCTATATACTATGAACAAATTTATATACAATATACCTTCACTTAAATATTTCCTAATTATAAGATTATCTATTAAAATTATATTGTTAAAAAATACACCCGGTACAAAGTTTATGCTGTTAATATGATTAAGAATTGCATCTTTCTAGGACGTGTTTTACTTGTTTTATTTTAAATAAAAAATATGTATTAAATTTATAATATAATATCATCTCATCTAAGATTCAATATTTATCATGCAAAATATAATCTGTAATGTAGTTGGGGCGTTGGTTCGGTGAATAGAATTTCAATTCCAATTCCAAATATTATTTTCAATCCTCACATTGAAAGACATAAAATTGTTAATTTATTATTTCCTTTTTCCATAAACTTATTAAACATTTATTTTTAAAAAAACCTCACCCAGTAATTTTTAGCTCATATTCCTACACAATTACATGTATTCCAGTTAAAAGCACTGATGTAAGAGTATTTAATTTTTTTAATTTATGATACTCAAAATAATTTATACTTCTTAATATATTTAGTAATTAACAAGTTGAATGCAAAATGCAATTCTGAAATATAACCATATTTTGAATAAGCTTTAGGTAAAGTTGCTTTACCATATTTCATACTTTACATATGAATTACTATAGTTATTATCAATATTGAAAACGTGTTTTATGCTTTGATACTGACACAATTGTTTGTAGATCCTTTTTATTTCCCAATAATGTTATTTTTTTATTCTATATGACACTGAGTCTAATTACAATTGCTACTCGCTTGTATGATTACTTTCTATTGCACAAGTCTTAGGGTTTCGATCACTGTTAATGTAAGATTTTTCTGCTTAGTCTGTCATGCATAACTATTTGGTTAACCGTATAACACTCTCAAACTAGTTTCTTTTATTGGAAACATTATTTGAAATATTTTTGAAAACTAATAATTGTATTTTCAGCATTTTAATGTGCCACTTTATTTTTTTATTATTTTTTTCAAATGCCTATATAGGTATAAACTAAATAAATAGTGTTAAAGCATACAAATATATGCATTTAAATTTCCATTACCTATTGTACGATGAACTGCTTAGAGTTTTCATAATATTATATTAAACTAACAATAGCTATATGTACAATTAATAAATAAATTCAAGTTTTTGAAATGTTACTTAAATTGAAAATTGCATAATTCATGACGAATATATTACTGATATTTTATCGAGTTTATAAGATAATCAATATATAACTATATAAGACCTACATAGTACCAATGTGTACTATTTGCCCAAGTATAAAATTGAAAATTTATTTGAAATTAAATACATTTTATTTTATACAATACATAAAAATGTTCAATTTTTTAATTTTATTCATGGGAATTAAATATAGTGTGATAAGATTTTAAATTTAAAAATTTAACGCTTTGATAAATATGGTACTTTTTTATATTCTTCAAAAAAAACTCTTTTAACCCAATATAATATATATTAGACATATATGTATAATATATATATTATATTTTAAATTTTGTATATCACGTTCAAATAAATATATTTTATTTTTATTATTATAAAATTAAGATCTACTATTTGTATATGTGGATAATACATAATTTTTTGATAAAATTTTGAATAATAATAAAATATATATTTTAAATTTATGTGGAAATATCAAAATATATAATATATATCAATATATATATTATTCTACATGCTTCAATCGGTGTAATAATTTTGGTACTATAAACATTTATCAAAATCATCAATGATAAATACATATATAATTTCAATAGTGTAAACAAATTTATAGAATATCAAACTTTTACTTGTAGAATGAAATTCACAAACATGCCCTAAATACACGAATACACGATAAGTTTATATAGTGATTCTCAAGAGAAATGGCAATGAATTACTAAAAATGTTATATCGTCCTTGTATATGAGTATAAGAAACCAAGAGAATTCACGAGGGGAGCCATTTTTAAAGATAGAAGAAAATTTATTGACTACCCATATTTATAAAAAGGTTGATCATTTCTCAAGATGTATTTTTGTTTTATGGTCATTATTTTTAAGTTTATTTTTTTTCTTGAGTTAATTTATACCTACAATAAAATATTAGTTATAAAAATAAAAGAATAAAAGTTATAACTACTTAAGGACTTAATGTATATATTATTTTAGAACATTTATTTTTTCTGTAATATGTTAATTAGTTTGAATTAAAAGCGTTTTAAAAATAATAAAATTTATTTCAGTAATAAATATATGTTAACTATTGGTAGTTTGTAAGGCACAAAGGTAAGTTAATTTTTTTTTCTATAAATTATTACAGAAAAGAAATGTAAAGTGATGAAAGTATTATTTTGTATAGCATATAAAGATCATGTAAAGACTTCTCATTTGTTCTCTGCTGAAGTTAGAATAATACACAATATAGTATTCAATGTGTTGTTTCAAACCACTCAAATAAAAATAAAGCGTTATAAGATTGAAAAGACTTATTTATTTTTAAATAATAATTTTATTTCCATATCATGGACTATTAATTTGTATAATATACACATTTATAAGTAAAAAAAAAAAAATACTATATCATAATACTCATAGAAGTCTGATTATTTGGTGTAAAATCTCAATAATTATTGAAAAACCTAAGTTAGTATGTCGACTAAGTCACAGTGTTCATATATATACGAAGAAACGAAGAAGTGTAACAGAAAATAAATCAAAAAAATGAACCTACCGAGCACCGGTCATAAAGGTGCAGCGATACGAAAAAACTATTAGTCAACCACGTGAAAACAAACCAATGACTGGATGACCTCGGGAGTCGGGAGTCAGGAGTCAGGAGTTTTTTTTGTTAAACGCATGATTTTGTTTCGAAGTTTATTATTTTTAATGTACACGAGTACCTATATATTATATATACACAATACACGTAACCAAATAAACATTACGTACGATTGTACAGTACGTTGAAGTCGTTTATCCGTAACGTGTACCTATATATTATACATATATATATATATAAATAATATATTATATATTTACGCGCACACACATTTATTCGGTAGAACCATGTGTTGCTTCGTTTAAAAACAAAACAAGAAAAAATAACAGACAAAAGCACGCGTGGCTGATTTCTTTTTAATTACAATACACAACGTTGATTTAAAAAAATGCATTTTTTTTTTCAAAACTGACGTTGTTTTTATCAGAAAAGGGGTGGTCTGAGAATCCTCCCCCCGCTGCACCTGCCATTTACGTTTGTGAACACATGTAATAGGTATACAAAGTGTACATTAATGCATTATAGTAGTATAATATAACGTTTGTAATATATTTCTCTTTTTATGCTTACAAAGTTACAAATACCGTTTTACCCCTATGTCAATATATTATAAAACCGTATCGCTCGCGTGTAAGTCTTTTGGTGCGGGGATTTAAAACGTACATTTCTCCAAGACCATTCAAGCGCGTTACTAACTTTTAATTGCTTACGGGGTGGATACCCTTAATTATTATGGCTCTGAATTCTTATACAGCTTAAAGTTTAGCGAATAAAACAAAAATAAAAATAAAAAATACTATCATAAACTGAAACTACGTAAATTCTATAGAGATGGTATATTGCATTACACAATACACCTAGCATGTACGTTTCAACAACCGATAGTCGGGAGTGATTTTGTGAAAAACCTATTAGGTTTTTAATTAATTTACCATTTTCATGCATATTATTTTATACATTTTAAAGCTGATCCTGCGAAAATTTGTAATTCATTTGAATTTAATGCTGAATTTATAATTGTATTCATATACATATACAGTATAATATATTGTAATATAATATTATTAGTATCTACGTTTATTCCACTACATTAATATGTTGATAACCATTCACAACATACAATTTATTTTTTAGCTTATAGTTTTGTATATTTTTTTTTATATTTCCAGAAACAAAATATGAAAGTCATAATTGAAGACGTTCACATAATAATATTTAGGTAAAACAATAGGTTTTTCTATGGCCTACAAAATAAATAAATAGTACCTATTTGAGATTCTGGTTTACTGAATGAAAAAAAATTAATTATACTATTCGTTAAAAACATTTTAACTGTTACTGTATTTAACTTAAAACCTGTCGACTTAAACTATACCGTCATTAAGCACCGACTATCTGGTTAACGAAGCCCTTACTCGTTGTATGAGACATGTAAGTTTTGACCCCTCTTTCTCCTACCTATTATAGTTTATTTGTAAATTTGTGTTGTAATAAATTATGTATATCATTTTTAGTCTTATATAATTTTATAATCTTGTAATGTAAATAATAACTTTGTTTTATATTTAAATTGGGCTTCCACCCGTCAAATTAATAAATAAATAATTATATTCGTATATGGATTTTTTTTTTCAGATGTAAGTGTAAAATATAGTATAAAATATAAGAATACGTATAAAATACTCAATCATTAAAAAAACAAAGTTGTTGATATTTTATAACATAGCTAGAAAAGAAAGAAAGAAAAGACTGGATAGGAAAATCTTCATTTCTAACATATCATATTTATAATTAATTATTCATGCAAGACTAGATTAGATCAAGTACCTATTTAATCAACGAAATATGCGCTAAAAAATTTAAATATGCATAAATATATGCACTAAAATGTTAAGATATGCATGATGAATAAATAAAATTTTTTTTTTGAACATTGAATTAATACAATATATTTAAAAAAATTATGGAACCCTACTATAAATACTTAACTACTTTTCTTCATTTTTTTCTTCACTTTTAATGTTTTCAGATAGTAAAACTATTTTAGTTACATTTTCAAAAACCATTAATCGGCGTTTTTCAGTCGACAAATTGTTATATTTTGAAAATGACCATTCTACGTCTACAGAAGTAGGTACTTATTAGCAGGTGCGTATATAAAAAATATCATATCATTTGGAAATAAATCTTCAATAGTTTGAATTGGTTCACTTTCACTATTTCAAATTTTTAATATTTGTGGTAGCCTTCGTTTTATGATAACACTCTATCTATCCTTTTTTTCGTTAATTGTTTCCAATAAAAATCCAAAATACAATTTATATATTATGTTAAATTTGCATCCAAAAATTTGTCCTTTAAAACGTCTTTAGCCATTTGTATATAAATTCATGTTGCATTATCTGAATTTAACTGCTTAACAATTCTTCGAATTTGTTTTATATTTTCACAATAATATAAAGCAGCTTTGAACCATGTCCCTCAACGAGTGAAAATTGGATTATGATTATTCATAATTTAACGAAATTCAGTCTTTACAATACTATGTAAGTAATACATTTTAAGATTAAGAAGGTAATGTAATATCATTGTTGAAAAACAAAATTATAATAATATATTAAAAAATGTTACATATGTTTTATGTCAATATTTAATATTGGTTTGAAGAATGAAATAAATCACTATAATATAATAAGTTGAAATATTATTTTAAATATCAATGCTTTATTTTTAAAGTCTAAAAAGCACATTTTTATTGATTTTAATATTTTTCAGAAGTTTTTATAGAAGGTCAATGGTTTGTTTTTAAATTGGCATTTTAAACTCCATTGGGTTTCAAATTACAATGAATTTGTATTTTGAGCACATTTTTATTTAAACTAATGTAATTTCTAAACATAAATTTAGGAAAGAGTTCAATGTACGTGTACGTGTTATTTTAGGAATTTTTCAAGAGGATACTTTACTAGAACAAGTGGAGCTAAACGAAGAGCATACTTTTAGAATTCCTTTGCAGGAGTTCAATTTGAATTTAATTTCACCCACACCTACTCCTTTTAGCAAATAATACATTCCATGTTTTAAACTTTATTGCGTGCACAATATTTTATTTTTTTGCCTCTGCCAGTTTTTGATATTATAACTTTGAGAAAGTTAAAAAGTACTTAAAAAACATTTATACCTATGTTTTAGTTCATAATTCTTATTTAATTCTAAGACAACGAAACTCATTTACAGTATATTTGAATTTTTAGTTTCCCTCTAAAGATGTATAAAATATGTTAAAGATTTTAATATAAATCATAAATATGCACAAATTAATTTGAATATTTATAAGTTTAATATTCGTCATAGTTCATAGAATTAAGTAGAATTTTAATAACTTTTATGTCTGATTTGATTTTTTATCTTAATTGTATTCATATATTTTACCTAGGATTAAAATTCACTTAAATATTTAAAATAGACACTAAATGGTTTATATTATAATAACGTCTAATAAATGTTTAAATATTACCTATTACAGTTGATATTATGAAAATAGTTTTAAATTATACATTTTTTTTTTTTTTTTAATTAAGTAAATGAAAGTATTATTTTACAATAGTTTATTTTCATTTACAGTATTTACACGATGTAAACACAAGTTATTATATTATAATATATATTATATATTTCTTATATAAGAATTAATTAATTTTTAAAATATAATTTTAATAAAATTACAAAATGTGTATTAAATAACAAAATATACGTTTATCTATATTATAATATATAACTTACTACTTAATTTTTTTTTTTAATTATTCTTAGAAAAATTCAAATACAATATTATTTTTGATTAAAAATATTTTTAACTGAAGAGCATTAAGTATTTTGTACTATTTCAAATAATAATTTAATACTTATACATTCGATATTGAATTAACATTTTATGAATTACCACTTGTTTTAAAATATGCTTTAAGTATAAAATATTGTATGATGCTACTTTTATGGTAAGTATTATTCATTATCATAAATAATGACAAATATCTTCTACTATTGATTAAAATATAGTGTTATTGTATAAAGCGTCAGCTATTATTCCATGAAAATATTTACCTACCAATTTTTAATCAATATATTATACTATTTTAAATATTACTATTTACACATATATTTGTATAAATAATTAGAAATATAAACTTCTACTTCTAAATTATAGTTCAGAAGTCTATGTTTACAACACAAATATTTTATTTTAACTTGGTACAAGCTAACGTAATTACGTTAAATATATTATATAAAATAAATTAATAAATTATATAAACAAATAATTTTTTAATGAAACAATAAAGTTATTTTATATACTGAAAGCTAATAACCTACATTGTTGGTACTAAAATAGTATTGACAATTAAAATTGAATAGCTAATGATACAGTAGAAAAACTTTTATTGATATTCCATAGATTAGGCCGTTTTTATAGAGTTATTATTATTACTATTAACATTACGAAATCCTTAAATTGATATGCATATTGTATTGCATGACTAAAATAAACTATAAAATCATCCAGTTAAATTCTGTTTATCAGATAAAAAAAATTCATTTCTAGATCTCAACACTAACACACACACACACATTCATGAATATTTTATACATAATGTACCTATCTATATTTAATAATTTAATTAGTACACAATTAGAACTTAAAAAGTACCGTTATTATTAGGTGGCTATTATAATTATTGTAAGTGATCAATGTAAAATATATATTTATAGAGTTATTATATTTTTATTTTTAAATTTTTAATGTAAATATTTTTTATTCCAGTTAACAAACATTCTATTTTTGGAATATTTAATTAAATTATAATTGTTCTAGTTACTTATAAGTAATTAAAAAGGAAATAATATACATAAAAGCCTATAATCTAGGTTCAATCATTACTTGTAGATATACCCAACTTTTAGTGGTGTTATTATTATTTTTTAATTACTGGCCTTTGAAAGACGAGGAAGACGGTTATTGATTTTTCTTCGTCTGTTGTTTGTACTGTTGCTGTGCGAACGTATTCGGTGAAACTACCTACCGCTTTGAGCTAAAAGTTTCAACATTCAGACCATAAAGGAAGGGGTGTAAAATTGGATAAGATAAAAGAAACACGAATCGGCCAAAGGTTTTATAAATTTTAACTATGTAACATTTTTGAATTTTTTTTTTCTCATAAAAAACCGAACCAAAAACTGTATAAAAGTTTTTAGAGCTACAAATACGGTTAATGTTTAATCGAAGGAGGATTTTAATTAAAAGTCGTATAAAATAGTATATTGCTATCAAATTTAATAGTAAGATGGAAAAATGAAGATTGGCCAATAATTTAATAAAAACCAGCAACTATATCACGTTATTTATGGTCTTCATTTTAAAATAATTGAAATAACATTGTAAAAGAAGTACAATAATGACGTAATTATAACAAATGTTATAATAAGTAAGTCCAACGAGAAATACTGATACCATTTAGTATCTACGGCCTGTGATTTCAAATGATGTGCACCGTTGTGTCGTAACACGTACTCTATCCAATAGGCCACTGTGTCTTTAGGATTGAGTGGACGATCGTGGAAACGGTGCGATAAATCCACAGCATTTTTTTTGAACCTAGAATACAATACAAACCTTTTCAATCAAATATTTACTTAAAATAAAAATTACGTTTTTTTTTGTATATTTTAGATGGATATACGTTATATTATGTTCAAAATTATATAATTTAACGTAATATTGTTTGGTATATTTTGAATTTTTCATGATCCATAATATTGTTATATGATTTAAGATTTTTTTAAATTTAATAAATATTTTATGATTAAAAATCAAAATAATATCTTATACAATAGTTTATAGTTATAATTTGTACATATTATGGTATTTTAGTACTGTAAATTTCACACAAATAACATAACATTTACACACTAATCAAAGTTCAACTTTATGTGAATTAAATCCATCAATCTAATTATATGATTACAATTTTAGAATAAAAGCCAATATTCACAATTATATATTTTTTAAATAACTGGATATACATTACTTATTTAATTACTCATAATTTATAGTATATATAAAATATTTATTACAAGATTTTAATTTCTTCTGAAGGTTAGATGGAAAAAATCATGACTACTAAAATATACATTATTATAGAATACATTACAGTTTTAATATAATTAGATTAAGATTAAATTTATTTTAATTTCAATAATTTTAAATTTAAATTTTTTAGACTTAATTTTGTACTAATTCTGTAAGAAAATGTTAGAAGGTATGGTTTTAATAGTTATTACTTAATTCTCATTACTTATTACCTAAATATTTAAAATCGATAAAATCTGTCACAGATTATAATGATTATTTTAAATTCTTAATACAATGAAAACTTTCTCAAGTTTCTTTCGTTTGATAAAATTAAAAATTTGTTATAACAATATAATTTGTATACCTACAAATATTTTTTTAATCATGAATAGATCGAAATTATTTTTCTCTTTGAAGTTCATAGTTCAAATATAATGTACTAAATATTAATAACTATATTTGATATAATGTTTACATGCAATTATTATTATTACTATAAGCGATATGTTAATATTATATTCTCTAAATAAAAAATTTATTTCATTTGATTGGAATTAGACAAGTACCTACTATTTGAACTACTTATGAATAGATTAATTTACTTTTTAAAATTTTTTTCAATCAAGCATATTATGAATTAGTTAAATTTAAATATAAATCTTTAAATTTACAATGAACTATTATTGTTAGTATACTGAATAGGCGTAAGTTATGGACACGAATTTAACTAGTTTTGTATTCATACGTATTGCTACATCGATGTTTTATTGACAACGATAAAAAATAATTATAAATTAAGCATTGCATTTCTATTTCACTTTGATAGTGTAGATAATATATAATTACATTGATAATATAAACAAAATATACAAAAATAGAAATCTGTCACTTATGAATGTTTATAACTTTTGTGGTTTCGACTTTAAAAGTATCTACCTATAATACTTAATTCAATATAAATCAGATAAATGTCAGGAGTACCTATATAGCTTATAACTTAAAAAAAAAAATAATAACAAATAATGATCATTAAAACTATTAGCTTGAAGAATTGAAGAATTATTTTGGTCCACAATTTATTATAGGCCATGCTAAATTAAACAAAAGTAATAGATAACATCTTATTTTTGTGTAGTATTATTTGGTTTGTAAATACAATGTATAATATTCTCTTATATTCTTGATAAAAAATGTGTTGTAAATTTACTTAAGTATATTTACCTAGTTACGAGTAATGGCTGTAATAAAATAATGTTATAATAATTACCAATATTCAGCAATGGAGTTTATTTTTATTTTCATTATTTTATAATCAAATCGGGTTACTAATAGTTTAGACGTTTTATCATTTTTAGAATCTCATAACCTAAGTTATACACAGTGGTGAATGGTCCGATCAGCTAATCGAGTGTATTTTCTAATTTTTCTGATGTAACAAGAAAGTCTAATACGAATATTACAAGTATGATAATTTTTAGATTTTCACTTATTTATCTTGAAGTTGATGGGGATTCATAGTTATTTTTGTAATTTAATATTAATAATTAATAATTGTTTTGGCATAAGTGTTTTAAATGAAAACAACGTTTATATTACCTTTGATCACTTAAAATCCGTTTAATCTTGTATACAAAGTCTTCTTTTGTAAAATTATTATGGTCTATAAATAAGCCGGAACCCCAATGTTGAAATAGTTCTAAATTTCTTGGTTGGTCAAAAAATATAGGAAAGCCCAGTACCGGAATGCCTGCGCTAGTCGCTTCGATAACGCCAGAATTACCACCGTGTGTGATGAAAAGTTTTACATTTGGATGTCCTGAAATATTAATTTTATAAAAAAGATAATTAAATTAAATATATAGAAATAATATAAATAAAAAATATTGAGTGTTTATTCATTAGTACTTTGTAAAGCATAAAATATAGCAAACGAAGACTAACATAAAATTATTTGTTATTTTCGTTATAAATATATAAACAATAAACATACTTCAATATGAAAAAACCATGAAGAATAAAGATAAGAATAAGATCTTTATTCTTCACAAAAAAAACAAAACATGATCTATCTACGAGTATGTATCTTTTATTATTATTTATTATCCAGAGGAGAGTATTTACAATTTGTATACGAACAAAATCCTATAAGAAATGTGTGTACAAAGAAGATTATAATCCAGATGACTTGATTTAAATGGATATCAATTGACACTTCAGATATGTTTTTTTGATAATTATATCATCATATTATTAATATGGGAAGGCATATAGTGATTGGAAGGACTAAAATATATAATAATGAATGATAACTGATATTGTAACTGCACCTCAGAGTTGGATACTGTTGGTGGTCTTTAGATGGATTTTTTTCACATTGTGAAGGAGTTTGGTATGAAGTGGGATATTTGATTTAAGAAGATATCGAAGTTTGTTAAGTTTTGTGTTGAAGGATTTGGTTCTGCTTTTATGTGGTGGGCCCAATATTAGTATTTTGTCAGGATGGATTGGAATTTACTATTAACTAACTATTCAACTCACCTACTTCGAACTTAGTAGTTTAAACCAAGTGTCTATCGATATTTATAACTAATCCTATCCAGTTAAGTAATAGTTGGTTAGCTATTCTGTCTATACAAATTTGGTTATTAGACTGATATAAATAAAGCTTTCTAAGTTATATTTTAAAGATCTTAGAAACGTATGACCTGCGTTCATAATCCAACACAATCAAACATGATATAGCAATATATACAAAAGTCTATGAAATAATTGAAATAGTAATAACTAATAATACTATACAGCATTTACTATCATCTGAGCAAACTTGTAATTGAGGGTAATATATTTAAGATCACAGGAGTAGCTGAGTACTATTTGAACAATTTTATAATTATAATTTACCTATAGGTGGGTGTTATAATTATTGTAAAACAATAAAAATATTATGTTAAAAAAATGTTAAAATAAATGTTAGTCTTTATTTCGCCATTCAAAACTCGACTGTTGTCTATGTATATAATATTTACGCTCTATCCTATTTATTTCATATTTATCTAAGCGATTCACCGAGTGCAACATTAATGACAAGTTAGTAATTTGTAAATTATTACAATTCTTTACGGAATTAGATTATTATTAATTTATATTTAAGGGATGTACCACACATAGGAAAAACATTTTATGACGTGTAAATAGCTTGGTATAGCATTTATTTTTATTCTTATTAGACCTGTTCCACCTATTTCAGTTTTGTTCTTTTAAGTGAGTTTTAAGTAACTTAACTTATAAATTATATTAGTATTATCAGCGAAGGTTATACAATTCAAAATTGTAAATAGTTTTGAAATATTATTGAGTACCTATAGAGTATAGAACATGATAATATTACAACAAAATTACTAAGAAAGTTTGATAATAAATCGTCATTTCATGTGTGCATTTCTATTGTCTTAAAATTTCAACTTCAATCACTCATAAAAAATGTATAATTTTTTTTTAATTGAATTGAAAGAAAGATTTCAAGGAATCTTATATTAAATATTTAAGTTTTATGTATAAGGTTGATTTAATTATTATCGGGGTTTTCGTTTGATTCGAGTTGATTTGAAAACAAAAAGAACTGAGACATAAAGTTGAATTTTTTTTTTTAAGAAAAAACAAGGACATTTTATTAAATATTTGATAAAATAATTGAAAATATCAACGCATAATGTTTTATTACCAATGGCTAAGATCGAATTATTACGATAAATCTAAGAAACAAAAAGGTAGAAATAATTATTTGTGTTAACATAAGATACAGCTAGCTATATATTATTATTTATTATATTTTACTTTTAACGTAGTACCTACCAGTATTCCACTATTAAGATAATAATTTAATGATTAATATTTAAGTGATCTTTTGTAAAGGTAAACATATTTTGAATTTTGGACAATATCTTTTTAAACACTTCTCCCATCACTAGATATTATCTTGGGGAACCTCTGATTGATTTTAATGTGATCATAATTCACTAAATAGAATAAATTTTAGTGTGATTAAAAAAATATATATTATATATTCTATATAAGTAATATTATGGACTAGAATATATAGGACATAGGTAATAGGTACTGTCCAGATTTCCAACGCACCATTCAAATTTATTGAAAAATCAATATGCTTCATACACGAATGAACACTGATAACCCTTTTTCCTCCCCTTAATGTTATAACCATAAGAACATTTACCGGGAAAACATTTCCTATTTATGTGTTATTTATGACGGTAAAAAACTTTTATTTGAAACTTGTTCTTTTATCTCATTAAATTTATGCCCACGTAAAATCCACCCTAATATTTTTAAATAACAAAAATATACACACACACATATGTGCAAGAATTTCAAAACTTTCAAAACTTAAACTTAATACATTTTTTTTTATTCATACAAAAAATTTGAATTAAATGTGTAATCATTTGTTGTTTTTGCTTTCGATGCCTCACTTGAATGGATAATAAATTAATGTTGTTACAGTGAAGACAATTAGTAAATACTCAATTGACAGTTATGTATATTGAATAGTTTACCTACAACAGTGTACAAATATCAACAGAGAGTCAGAGATGCATTTGACAATATTTTGTTTAATACAACAGTAGACAATAATTATCCAAATTCTAAAGGGCATAAAACATTATTTAAGATGTCTATGTAATAACCTTATAAGTTATAACTTTATAAAGTTAATATGATTGTTGATTTTTTGGTTACTAAATGAAACAAACTTAAAATGTAGGTAAGTTAAAAAGTATTGTAATTTATATGGTATTGCTAATATAAGAGAAGATGGAAGATTTTTCATATAAAAGTTTATTTAGAAAAAAAAATTTATGAACAAAAATACGAGTACTTAATGCTTACTATGTCCTACATATTATTTAAATTGATATATATTTCGATATAGGCAAAGTTTATACTGTTTAAATTTATAAAAACGTACAATGAATATTCATATATAGTTAGGCTATTTAAAACATTTTATTAAAATTTTGAGATTCACTATTTCTTATTTTCTTTACATATTTTATTATTTTAAATCAATTAGAATAACAGTACTTTTAATATAACACTAGTCCTCAGCTATGAACTAGATACTGTAAATATTTTATTACTTATTATACTAATTAATAGTTAATACTTATATAATTGTATTAATGCTATATCACGGTATTATTTAATTTTAATCAATAACTATTCAGTCTTATACTAGTATTTAATGCATTATAACTTATAAGTAATTGATATGTATTAATCAAATAAAAATATTTTTACTTATAATATCATATTGAGGAAACCATTTTCGTGTGATTACGTTTTTTGGAAAATCGATAATTGGCCGATCTGACTCTAACTTCCATAAAACCTTTTGTGGTAATTCTCTGAATCCTTCTTTGAGTCCATGTTGTATAGAAATTGGTAAATCTTCCATCCTGACTACGGACCCCAAACTGAAATATATTACACCGTGTTCGGAATTTTCGATGAATTCTTGCAGATCCTGTACAATCAAATGTATAACTGAAAGCGGTGATCTTTTAAACGTCAAGTGAATGACTTTATTTTTATAAAAACGCTAATGTTAATTAAAATAAATCATTAAAAATATAGTTATATTATAGAATGCCATGATAAAACTATTAATTTAATTTTCTATGCATAAATATTATATATGGCTATTATAAGTATTGTACTCTCGTTTGAGGGGAAATACTGAGGTATAGGTGACATTTGGAGGGCGACAATTTTTAACAATTTTTTTTTTTTTACAAAAGAACAAAAAATATTTTTCAATTTTACTTTTTTTTATGTACCTAGTAAAAATATTTTTATACAAATTATACATTATATAATTTAGGATTAGGTATAAGTTAAACCGTTAACTATCACGCCCGTTCGTTCGAAATTAACCAGCTACCTACATAATATTATTATTATACACATACGCAATACAGTATGAACCAGTACGCACATATAGATGACAAAAAATGCGCTCATTCAATGAGGAGTTCGATTTCTCATATTATGGATTAAAATAATATAATAACATACACAGTATAGTATATTGTATATACTATAATGTAATATAGAAAGAAAAAGTATAACGTTTTAAGTAGGTATAATTAATTTGTAAATTGCAAAAGAAAATATTACGTGCAATTCAATTTCCTTTAATAACGTATCTTATTTTCTATATAAGATAACAATATAACAAATTGTATAATCAAATATTTTTTTTAAATAATTTTATGACGAATGAGGGGAGGGAAAGGCGACAAATTAAAAAGTGCCTATAGGCGGAAAACCCCTATATAAATATAATATAATACAACTATTTGTGCGTATTTAAATTACATCAGTAAATTAAGAAGTCGAAGTTCTTCCCGTATTTTTTTTTTACATTTTCGGAGGTATTCGTTATATAAGTTATAATATAATTATCTTAAACCTACATTATTTTTAATATAATAATAAGCAGAAGTTATGTCAAATTTAACATCTTTATAACGATCGTCATTTATAGAACTAAAAGTAATAATTTTATTATTATTATCTCATTGGAAATAAAATATTTTATTTTATAGATATTTTGTTTCAAACGTAACCTTCTTCCTATATGAATATTAAAAACGATCATAATTTGTAACTTTTTATTTTGTTCATTCGACATTTATAAGTTCCATTTTAAAAGATGGCACTCACTTAAGTTATATACACGCTTAACTAATTTTACAACATGTTTTTTCATTATTCCTTACTGTTCTCAAAATGATAAAAAAAATTGTTTTATTTAACAAATATCTCTGAAATCTGAATGCAATTTATATCAATAGCTAATAAACTGCTATGTGCGGATACAACATGGTAGTGATTATATTTGTATACTTTTTATATTAAATATTTTTATATCTTTTATTTCTAGAACAGTGGAACTACTGACTCGATTTACATATATATTTTTTTTTTATATTTTAGATAATTTTTCAAATAATAACATATGATATAATGTGGTGACTAACCCAATTCCCGTTTCCATAAAACAAAGTGGTTAAGTATGAATAAACTAATAGAATTATTATTTCGGGTTTTATCGTGACACTAAAAGTAAATCGAAATAACCAATCAATCCAATCACCCAGGTTGAAGTAGGGTAATATAGCTTGCAATATAATATAAATAAGCATTTAACAATCAAAATTATAATACTAGAGCCACTACTTAATTATATGCATGCTCACTGAGGGCAATGGTTTGGGTGGTTTTAAGTGAATGCCTCCGATTTCTTTGAAATTCGTCGCTAACGGTTTGGACAAATCAAAGTTTGAATGCGTGTTGAGGAACACCATTGATACGTTACGGAGTAATGCCTCAGCGTTTGGCCTGCTGTCACCGAAATATTTACGTCCTATCACCGTGGCCGCAGTGTCCACGTATTTGAAGTACGTGCAAATGACCGCATAGTTGACAAAGTTCCAGAACCGTTGCAAGAACGTCTCCGGTTTTGGGTACGGCGAATTCAGGGTCGAAATGTACGACGGGTTCGACGGATTGTCGAACGAATCCTGGTACCAGGTCAGCATCTGACTGGAAATTATGGCTACGTGTGGTAAACCCAGATGGCTGGCCAAGTACAAATCGCATCGGGAGCCGAGCAATTCCGTGATTACGAGGTCGTAGTGCCCCGAGTGTAACGCACGTTGTAGGTCTGGGTGGTCGAATGTCGCGCGACACGTGGTTAGTTGAACGTCGTTTAGAAATTTCAGACATGTCACGGGGGGCTTGTATACCCCGACCACCTGCAATGCGTTTTACATCGATAAATACATTAGTTACTGTCGACAAGACATTTCTGTTTTCGCTGATCGAAGTTATATGGTTACTTATGGTCTAAATGTTAATTCTATAAAATATGAATTAAGTGAAATTTTTTGAAAAATCAATTTTATTATTTGGCGGAAAGCATTATGGGATAACACATTTATCCAACAAAATATTAAATTGGGAATGGTTAAACCATTATTATTTTATAAATAAGTAACAATAAGTCGTACCTAGTTGATAAACACGATATCAATGTATACGTGTTACCATCTATTAGAAAAAATGGATAATGGGTTTATTTAATGGTCTTTATACTTTATTTATATTAAAATATAAAAAAAATCTAATATAGTAAAATATATCATTCTGAATGGAATATTTGGTATGTTAAGCATTAGTAAGACAGTGAAGGAGCATACTGATACAACGTCCGTCAATTTGTATAAATAATTATGTATTTTATATTTATAGTAGACAAAGGCTAACTTTAAAGTATTTAAAACCTTAAGATTCCTCTCCTTATCAGTGGCGTGCGATTACGGCGAGCTAGGTAAGCAGCTCATACCCGTCCAAAAACGAAGAAATAAAAGTTAAAAATGTATTATATTAAATGGCAATGCGACTTATACATTGAAATTACAACAATGTATTAATTCTTTTTTGATTATTCAATTTATCGGGTTTCTTTGACAGAAATTAAATGCATTTTTTTGTATAGGAAATTTCTTTACAAAAGCGCTCGTATTTTAGATTGCCTGACTATATTGTTCTTATAAGAATAATGGCCGGTTGCGGTAGAATGATGTCCACGCTTTTATGTGTCAGTTAAAAACGCTGTGACCAGTGTTTATCGATATTTTTAAAAACGTAATTCCAATATTCTTCTGTTGATCTTCACAAGGACAAGAAAGACTTAGTTCTTTATCATTCATTTCAATCGAAAAAGAACTCTTGCATAAAGAAAAAAATAATTCAGAATTATATGATAGTCACAAACAAAAAAGATGAATAGATTTTATTTATAAATAAATAATAGTTCACAACTTTTATCAATAAAATACTTTTTTATTTTATTTTAACTTGAAATTTTATTTTAGCGCTCGCTTAAAATATAAAATATCATCGCACGCTACTGTTATCAATAGGTCTAGAAAAGTTCTTATAGAGTTGCATTCTAAAGCTTTTGAACTAAAAATTAGAGAAGTTACCGTGACTTAGTACTTACTGAATACACTTAGCTACA
>VUJU01001495.1:2896-16578 GCA_009835225.1 Aphis craccivora | reverse complement strand
ATTTATTTATACACAGAGGACAGAGCTATGCAGCTTGGTTTATAAAAACTATTTAATAGGTAACCTTTAATCTGATATATTATATAAAATTATTTAAGTATTATACTTAAGCAAAAACAGCGTTTCCAAATTGTTTTTACCGTTTCCCAAGGTGATCCTATTGCAAGTGGTATACGTTTAGATAAATCAATTTCAGTGTAATTCTCATGTGGTATTTTTCTTAAAAATGGCGTCGCTACTGTAATCGAGTGACCTCGATTTAATAGAACTTCCAGTACGGAACTCATAACATTCCAGTGACTGGCTCCAGCTATCGGCGTGATGGCTAAGATTCTTGCAGCATTTATCGTGTCTGTAGTTACTAGTCCGAGTAAAATCCAAAGTATACATTTCGTGTCCATCTAAAACCACGGTCATACAAAAGATAAAAACTTTCATGCATTTGCATATTGTTTCTGGAGAACTTTATCGTATGCGTAATAAATTTCACAACGTTTGTGATCAAATACTAAAAGTTTTTAGTGCATATTTTCATGTTTTGACATTTTGGGGTTTAAAGAACATAGTTTTGATTATATGAGCATATTTTTATATAGTTAATTAAAAATTAAGTGCTTCGATAGATATTTTTCATGAATCAAGGTAAATAGTTTTATTAAACTGTGAATGTGAATAAAAAATAAAATAAAGTAATATAATAATTAAAATGAATTAAAATAAAGAAAAAATTTAATACTTAAGTATAATATGGGTTAGTCATTTATTTTAAGACTTAAGTCATATTTAACTGGAGATTTTTTATTATTTGATTTTTCTTAAATTATTCAATAAATTATGAAGAGTTGAAAAAGACGTGTGACGTCATTGGGCTTGGCTCATCGTAATTGCCTATATTATATCTGTAAAAGTTCCTTACTTTACACAACGATATACCTTACTAAAAATTGTATTTTTGAAATTTATTTTACGTATAAATGTGTAATTCCAATCGTTTAAGGCTATTAAAGAATTTTTATAAATGTTTAGTTTTTAAAATTTTAAAAAATCTTAAAAGAGATATTTTTGTTAAATGACACATAATGGCGATTTATGACGATCCATGAGGTGCTATAAAATATATTTTTTAATATTTTCAATATTCAAAAAACTAAACGTTATATTAAAAATCTTATACTTTAAACGTCTTAAACCACATGAAAACACACATTTATAAATTTCAAAAATTAAATATGAAGTTAGGTAAGTCGTTGTGTAAAGCGACAAACTTTTACACGTATAAGGTAGTCAATTACGATGAGCCGGTCCCAATGACATCATGCGTCTCTTTAAATTCCGCATAATTCATTGAATAATGTGAGAAGAATCAAATAATAAAAATTCTCCAGATAAAAATGAATTAAAAGAAATTTCTTCATATCTAGTAATAAGTAAAAAGTAAAGACATAAATTAATAAATTATTATACTCGTAATATAATTTTAATGGTTTAGAAAATTATCTTTTACAATAATTGTGAACTTCTGTTTTATTGTTTTAATTTAATATATTTTAAACAATTTAAAGATTGTTATATTGATTTAACTTTTATAGAGATCGGTCTTATTATTATTAATGTTGATATTTCTGGAAAATATTAAACATCGTAGTATAATCTATTTCATACAAATAATTATCTTATTTAGATTATTAAAATGTTTCTGTTTAATACTTATTATTTTTTATTTATAGTAAATATCGGTTTTGCCTTAAAAGTTATTGAAAATTAAAATATTACCTTTATAATATTTGATTCTGTGAAAATGTATACTTTAATCTATAAACGGTGTTATTTTATTTTTAATGAATTAGTTATGTGGCTGTTTATTATAGTTATGTACTATGTCTAAGACTAACCTTCGTGAATTAGTAGAGTACTGTAGAGCAGGAAAACATAATTTATTAATTCATCTTTGGAATACTTTCGATTAATTAGCGCTCTTATTATATTTTATGTATAACACGTGCGAGAGTCACTCAACAAAATATTGCACTAAATGTGCGCACAAAACTAAAGAAGCAAAGAACGATTAGCACCGGTTTTAGTAAACTCCCACCACTATAAATACTTCTCTGCTCTGGAAATAAGCAAATTGGTGATCGCAACGCTGTTGAGTTATATACAAAATTGCCGGGACAAAAGTTCAGAACCGATTCGGACAAGCAACAGGTATATTCCGCGAATATACTCATGCAGGAAATAGGAACAGTAACACACATACACACACACACACACACACATAAAGAAAAAAATAATTGATTCAATTAAAATGATATATTTTATAATCTAAATTAAGTCTTCCTATATAAATATAAATTGTATTTACGTTATAAATTATAATTATCAATCAAAAACCAGTTCGTATAGATATTAGTGTTGAATTATTTTAATTTTTATCTTTAGTTAATGATTTTAGTTTCTCTACTAATGTTATAAATATTTATAATGTATAGTAGCATTAGTTACACCTAATTCATATATTATTATTAATATATGTTATAGTATTACTTCACCTATTTAATGATAATTAGTATGCATATTGTATATACATATTTTATTTTATACACCAATGTTTCCCAACCTTTTCATTAAAGAGATCCAAAAACTTACTCTGTTAAGTAGGCACACTACAAAAAAATTATAATAAATAATTATGGAAGCGACGGGTAAGTGGGTAGTGGGTACCACTCAGCTGTACAATATACTGTAACATTAATGTTTCTCAAACTGTGGATCGTGACCTACTGGTGGGCCAATTCAATGGTCAAGACAATTTTTGGTGGATCATGAGGATTTAATTAATTTCATAGAGTTTAAGATTTCATTATTCATGATATTGTATACTGTATGAACATAGCAGGAAATAAGCACACGCTTCAAGCATACACCTCAAATATTAAAAATACATTTGTAAATTATATTCATTACAAACCTATAAACTTTAAGATGAAATAAAGTAATAAGTAATAAAAGTAATAAACAAACTTTGATGTTTTAGAAATACTTACTTTAAAAGTGAAATCATGTGAATCCCGATAGATTTTTAGGGCAAATTTGGGTTTTCCTTCTTAAAAGATTGAGATTTGACATTATTGAATAATATATCATTGTAAATTAAAAACGATTATTAACGGAGACGGTCTATGAGACTATAAAATCACTAAATATATATTTTTTTGATGTAAAAAAAGTGAGGTGTGACTAAAATCACATCAAAAGTTACCTAACCTGACCTGCAATCATAAACGAGTTTATAATCGGTAATATGAAATAATATAACTACATTATTACATTAAATAATATTTTATACTTAAATTCCACTAAAAAAAAAAATTGTTTTGGGCAGATTCAGTCATATAATAGGAAAGATTTCATATAATTTTAAGGAGCTAAAAATGATTACTATTTATATTATGTACATTGAACACATATTGAGTTGGTAACGGTTTTTCGACTCTTATTTAATTAATAGATTATTTATTTTATAGAATACAAAAATAACGATTTTAACTGCATGCAATTTAATGCATTTAAGTAGGTACTAATATTATTAAAAATTGAAAGCAAAGGCATGCACCATTTACTAAAACGATAATATTTCAGATAACATGATATTTTTGAATGTCAAAGGGATACATTTCAGCGATTGTAGATGGGTTAAAAATTGATTTTTGATGATTATAAATTATTACAAATGATATTAAATGATTACCGCCAACTTCCAATTACCTGTAGTAAGTCAAACTTTCATAATGTTGTGCTGCGATGACGTCACTACAGTACTTCCACATAAACGCTTTGATTTGAGCAGTTGTGGGTGGGGATTACCATTATTCGTTTTGTGGTTACAAATGATATTACATAGTTTTGACATTATTAGTTTATATATTTAATAAGTGGAGGTGTCAGATTTATCCACCTAAAAAAAACATATTTTACCAATGACTAAGTCACGTACATGTGTCTAGTTAGGGACGTTATAACCTATACTATAATAAAATAAAATATATTATCGGCTATCGCATACTCACATAATATTACAGTCGATTCTCGGTAACTCGAAATTCTCAATATCTTGAACACATACAATTCCCTTTCAAATCAATAATATATAATAAAATTAATAACAATAACTCTTAATGTTTGCATAATTGAAAATTGAAGTAAGTAGGCTTCAGGTATGTATGCATATTGTATATTATTGTAATTTCTTTAATGTTAACTAATAAATTAAAGTTAACTTTAAACTTTTTTTTAATAAATAAATACTTTTTTAAGATAATTCGGAATTTTTAGTAAGTTGAATTTTTTTTTCTTTCGTAAACTTCGAGTTACCAAGAGACGACTGTATTACGAATATTATGACTAAGCTCCTTCTAACCAAGTATACGGAGCCGCCAATGGGCGTAGAGGGTGCGACTTATACTAGTATAGAAATAATATATTAATCTGTTTACAAATACTAATCGACAATAGCGACCGACAACGACGCACGTATACGTAATTAATTTTAATAATAAATTACTGCTGATACTAATATTTTACCGTATGACGATGCTGCCTCCAAAAAGCGTACATAAAAACGCAAATCATACGTACCCTCACACACACACATTTATGCGCTTTTGCTTATAAGTTATAATGAACTTATACAGAATAACTATTTGAGTATAAAATTAATTTTATTTTTGTAAGAAGTGCGATCGTTCCGTCGTCTAAATCATTGTCATCGACGATAAACTTGCACGTTTAAGATATGTGCGTATAATACTATAATATATCATATACTTATGGACTATTATGTACCGATATTTATATTATAACGCAAACATCTTTGATGTGAGACATCCGTAGATTTTTTACTTTTATTAGTCACTTTTTTACTGGTTTGTAGGTACGAAACTTACTTATGAGTTATGAGGTAGATAAAAAGTGATTTGTTTTAGAACCAAAGGCGCATTCACAGAATAAGATATATTTTAATATTGTAATTAATTGACCTTACATCATAATTTACACGTTAGAGATGATATTTTTTTAAACACAACAATTCCTCAAATTAATTTCAATACAAAATTAATATTTATTTAGAGATGGCTATCTCATTAGTGAGATTCATTATTTAATTATATTACATTTTTATTTATTAATATACTATATATTATTACTATGTAGGTAATCATATTATTCGTAAATAAATATCTAATATCTATGTATGATTTATAACAGGTGTTCGCGATAACAATAACTATCGACCTGCACCTCTGCAACTATCAGACGTGGGTACTAAAAATGTTGATTTGTATGGAATTGAAATTATTTAGTACATTCGTATTTATTGTGAACTCTGAAATCATATCGATCTCATATACATACGTACACGTGAAATTTATGTCTCGTACACGCAGTGGCGTGACGAATTTTACATTTTCCAAGGGCTAATCTAAGTCTAGTATTCCACCCAAGCCCCTATAAAGACATTTAAAGTCAAATTGTTATTTACCAGTCGTGGTAAATACCAAAATACCCACTAGTTGGTACTAAATTCTTATCCAGACACCCTTAACTTTTTAAAAAGCCCAGAGACGACTAAACTAGTGCCTCGCTACTGCGTACACGTACTCGTATACTTGTTCATCATTGCACGGCAGACATTCCGGCTTTGTTGAAAACCGCGTGCACGATGGCGCGCTTCAGGAACCATAGTATCAGCAACGCTGTTGCCAGTGCAACACATATGTCCAACATGAAGTGGCTAGCCCACGATGAGTCGGCCGACAAAGGCCGGATGTTGGCTTCAGCACCGCGTCGAATCAAATACTCGACCCAGTAGACGACGGATTGGGAGGGCGTCATGGGGCGGTCTCGGAACAGGGACGACACCCGTTTGGCATTTTCCGAAAAACTGAAGGAAAAAACACACGAGCGCGTGTAAGTAACATATAACAATATAAAAATAAACATTACAAAAAATATATTATGGTAAATGTCAAATAGTACATGCTGTGTATACTGTATATAGTGTAGGACGTAGGTATATACCTACATTTCTTTAATGTATAGTATTACGACCGACACAATATACCTGCACTCTGCAGGGGTGAAACGAAATGGTTGGTCTACATAATCTACCTGTGATAGGTGGATTTAGACTGGGCTACAGTAGCTACAAATTGTCCCCACCCCCCCCCCCCCAAATATGTGTACGATAGATCTCCAAATCAATTTTCACTAATGAAAATATTTATTTTAAGTGCCTTTATATTTTTAGCATATCCTTAGATATTTCTTTTAACTAATATTTATAAAATAAATTGATTAAAAAATGTTATATTATATAAAATGATTAGCAGTGGTTAACAAAATATATTAGATAACTATTGTACAAACATACAAACCTATATTACTATATAAACATATATTATAACTTATAAGTTATAAGCAATTTACATAACACACCACAGAACACAAAGTTATTGATGCATAATTCCACCTTCCTCTCTTTCAATATTATATAATAACATGTTACATAATTGCAATATATATTATTTTGTTTTTACTTTTTTTTTTTAATAAATTAAGATTATTATTATTATTTATTTTTTTTAACTATTCACTTTAGTATAAAAATATACCGCTGTATTCCTGACTTTCTGTTAAATAATCTACAGTAGTACAAACAGTATAGGTACTTAAATCAGCTTACTAAACCACATTTTATAGTTAGGCGTTGTGCCGATATTATTCGGTTATTGTTTGTATACAGATTTAGTTATCGTATCGTCATCGCAGCGTTTTCGGTTTGGTTTTGTTTGACAACTATGATACTCGAGGGGTCCTCGAAACACGTGACCAAATACCGAAGGTGAAGGGTGCAAAAATAACGACATCGCACCCATACAATGTTAACGGGGTGCGTTCAATATTGTTTTACGCCGACGCTATTATGATATAATAAATTGATAATATATTAATAATATATGAATCTATTTGGGACTACGGAAGGCATATTTACACCTCCCCGATGTAATACGAGAATTAATCTTTATACGCACCGTTTGCATGCTTGTTTAGTGTTATGCATTAATAGTTACTAGAAATAGATAGGTAGACACCGAACTATTCGAACGAAATAATATTTCTATATTTTATACCAATTGCTTACAGTTAAATATAATTTTTACTAAAATAAACTTTTATTTTGTATTTTTAAGAGAGTAATAATTATCACTATCAAAAAAAATAACTCTTATTTAAAAACATAAGAAAAATAACACTTCATGCGATGTTACATTATTTCTAATAGTATACAAATATTAATAAATTTTAAAACTATATATATAGATAGGTAAGCATATCAAAATATGTCAACATTGATGTAATCATTAGCCACTGGTAGGTATGCGTTATTCTCAGTCATTTACTTAAACAAATTAATTTTATACTACGTGGAAGCTTATATGATATTTACTCCTTTAAACATATTTAACACTTTGGCACGAATGGAGTAAATTTTAATAGCTTTTACCCACGCATAATGTAAGATGCGGATACATATTATACTACCATGAATGATGAAACACGTGTATTATTTAAGAATTTAGGTTATCGTCTGCTAAACATTACTAATAAGACAAATACACCACACAGTAGTGATTTTAGTGAAAATTCAAAGGAATGCAGGGGATGCATTAAATTAGGTAAGGTAAAAAAAGGATATGCTAAACAATATTGTTTTTATCCACTTGCTTTAAATTTTAAAACTGTTATAATATTCACTATTGATGACTATCATAAATTATTATTTTTTAATATTTTTTTTATTCATTATTAAAAAGAACTCACTAAATCCCAAGGGCGATCGTATCTATTAAAACGATCACTGATAAGGTAAAAATTTACGACGTACATTGTACGTTATTCTCGAAACAAAATAATAAGTTAGACGGAATAAGTTTTTTTAATATAACAAATATTTTGTCCTTATTATCAATTATTATATCTATTATGACAGATTTATTGATGTAGATTTTTATCTATTTCTAAAATAAGATTTAATAAATGTAAATAGACTACATAAACTTTTCTTAGATACATATCATAAGCTAAATTACCTAATAAATTGTATTAAGAAATATTAATAATGCTATATGAGCGATGATTAGATATCAGTGATATCACATATTTCTATACATTTAAAATACATAAATATTACAAACACCAACTAATTGACTCTGACAGACAATTTTAGCATATCTTTTTTATTAGGTATTATTTTTTTTTATTTGAATAATGATGATTTGTAAATGTATTATATTTGTAATACCACAGATAAAATTAATCTAGTTAGTATTGATAGTACCTTTGATCTTTGATTAATCGGTTTATGGCTTCATATAGTGTTGTTTTAGTCAAGTTATTGATTTTCATAGACAAAGCCATACCGAGGTCCACTAGGTTTTGAATGTTTCTCGGCTGATCATAAAATAACGGCATGCCAAGTACTGGAACTCCCGCGCTTACAGTTTCATATATTCCACTCATTCCGCCATGACTTATGAACAATTTAACATTTGGATGTTCTAAAAATTCAACGTTCAAAACGGATTTTAAAAATCCATCATTAATATACTCAAATAAAATGCTTTGATGAAACGTTTCAGCTAATAATTTTTTATATAATATTATAGGTACATTTTTTTAAAAATTTTCATGGCTTTACATATTTATGTATTACTAAAAATTTTAATTTAATTTAAAATCGTAATACGTTTTTTTAATCTCTCTCATTGACTCAACTGCATTTATCCAAATAAATAAGTATTATTCAATTTTATAAATAAAATTTTGCTATTTCTACCATAGTACTATACACAAATTATAGTTTACTGAAATATTATTTCATTGGGAAATGCTGTAATGATTTAAACAATTGAAACGATGTAGATTGGATTTTAAATGGTTACCTAATATTCAATAAGTTTTGTTATCAATATAATTAACGATAAATTTTAATTAACATAACAAATATGAATAACTCTAAATATATTTATTTAACTCACGTAATATAGCACGTTGCGGTAACCATTTATACAACATCACATTTTCTGGCTTATCGGGCATGTGATCATTCTCGTACTTCCAAATAATCGTTTGGGGAAGTTGGCTAAACACGATTTTAAACGCTTTTAATACATTAGCGGGTAATGTATCCATAGCCACCAAAGAACCAACAGTAAATACTATTACGCCAAATTCATTACTCTTGTCCAGCACATCTGATAAATCCTCCAAGTAAATAATATACATTTAAATAATTAATAAAAACATTTATATCATAATTTTGAAAACATTAGAACTATTTTGTAAAACTATCCGTAGATACTATTATTGTAAATAGTGTAGTGAAGCTGTTTTTTTTTTTAAAAAAAAAAAAGCTAAAATTGAAAAAGTTCATATAATTAATTTGGTTTTTATGGACCTGACTAGACGCTTTTTTCACAAAAATATGATTAGTGTTTATTACGTGAAAAGTTATTAAATACAACATAGCTACTGCACTCTAAATAGTATCAAAATAGATACTCGTTACGTATTAACTATATAATACATATATTGGTGTAGATACAACATATTATGTTGTATTCGGCCGATGCGACACAATATTACAACAAAAATGCTATGTTAAAAAATCATGTTATAAAAATTAAATATGTGGTATTATTGGAAGATGGTCTAAAAAGACGTAATACTCATAATATGTGATTATAATAATTATTAATAATTTAAAATTGTAAAGGAATAAAACTATGAAAGTGTCACGAATACAGATTTATAAAAAAACTATAATGAATATAATAGACCAAAAGTAAATAAGTCAAATCAAAATTGTTTGTTCTTCAGTAGAACCATTGATTATAATATATACTATAGTATATTATATAAATATATAATCAATGGTAGAACTCATAGTTTGCAAGTAAATCGAAGTAGATTTTGGAAATGTGTAAATTCGTAAATTAACGCTATATGACCAGAAGAGCAAATATCAAACTATACCCCTACACTTTGTCCAAATTTCACCGGATGACCAACTAGGAAATCAAACTCTACAAAACTTAATGATTTCCTGCGTCATTTGGACAAAGTGAGGTATTTTTTTCTATAGATATGAACCGGTATATTTGCACGGTACGAGAACCACTCAACGACGGGCTGACGATGAGACACTTACTCTGGGAAGCGGTTCGAGCGGCCGGTTCAGGTGTATGCCACCAATTTCTAGGACGTTGGGTCCAATCGGCCGGGCCGGTTCTACCGAGTGGTGAGTGTTGACAAACAACATTGTGTGCCGGTGCTCCGGCCACCGGTGGTCGCGGCCCGCGTCGTTGTACCACCGAACTAGTGTGGTGTGAGCGTACACCAGTGCGTTGGCCAGCCGGTGGCCGAACGTCACGGGTGTCGGTCGGTCGGCGAGCAGAGTGCCCAGGTACGACGGGTGGTCGGGGGCGCCCGTGGCCACCGGCATCCAGTTTATGGTCGGGGACGGGACCACGTAGACGGCCGGCAAGCCCAGCCTGTCCGGCAGCGCGGACATGCACTCCGAGTGCAGCGACTCCATGATGACGGCGTCGAACTCGCGCGCGCCGCCGTTCAGTATGTCCTGCATTTCCGGCATGTCGGAAATGTATTCGCACACGCGCCGCGCCCGGTTGGTGGCCAGTCCCACCATGAACGCGTTCGACCGGAAGGTTTTCATCACGTGCGCATAGTCCACGTCCCTGGCCGTTTGGAGTTGTCCGCCGGCCAGCGACGACGACATGTCCACGTGCGTGTAGTTGGGATGCGCGGCCAACCGGTCGGTGGCCGGATGCACAGTCGCGCACACCACCTCGTGCCCGGCGGCCAACAAGCTCTCCAGCACGGCTGACATGACCGTCCAATGGCTGTATCCGGGACTGGGCTCGCACGCCAAGATCCGGTGACCCGCGATCGTCGACAGGAAGCCGATCGACCACAGCAGCGAACCGACGACGACCGAACGGAATGCTCCGGAACGCATGTTCTGAAAAAAAAAAAACGATTTACACACTCTTTATAGATTATTAGGTTAGACGTTCTTATTTTTTGCTTTTACCGTTTGCAGCAAGACCGATGCCTGTTTCGGAATAACTGTTTAAACTTTAGTTTTTTATTCATTCGGTAACAGAGTAAAAAAATTCTATTCTCCGAGTAGGTAATAAGTTCTATTCTAATTATGATGGTATAACGAGTAGCCAGTACGGATAACTTGTAAATTGATTTCTCAAACGATTTTTGTTATTATTCAAAAAATATTAATCGTCAACACTTAAAACATTCTACAATAATTTAAATTTTCGTTTTCCATACACAATTTGTTTTTTAAAAACTTTATTATTATTTAAAAATTATTTAGAACTTAGCTAAAAATATATACGATTTAAATTTGATATAGTTATAGCTTGAACATTTAATGCAAAATTTCTTATAAGTTGTTTTTACAGAAACCTAAAGATATCTAAAATACACAATAACTATAGACATAAAACGTATATTTAAAATATTCAAAGTTTACTTATAAAATAAATTTATAATCTAATCTTATTTTATTGGTATATATTAAATAGTGTATTTTTAAAAGTTATAAAGAGAGATTTAAAATATTAAATATTGTGATTTAATAATCTTACCTTAAAATATTATGGTGCTGGATATGAAAATAAACAACCTGAATTCCAAGACACAAGTGATGAATTGTATAGAATACTTTTTTCTTTCATTTAAAGTAAGTAATATTTAATTTGGTTTTACGGTTAAGCATACACTGAATAGGAACCTAACACAATATTATTTATCAGTAGTATTTTACTGTTCTTTTAATATTTATGAGGGAGTATTAAGGCTATCATTAATAGATTAGATAAATTTATTTTTTAAGCTTATTTAATATGAAATTTTTAAGTTTGAAAATTTTAAATGATTGATTATGTTACATTATGTAAACAAAATAGTATAGCATTATTATTTTGGTACCTATTACAAACGATCATATAGTATATTATTACCAAGTTGTAAAATATTCAACTGATTAAAAACATGCTAGATCAGTGGTCGGCAACCTTTTTGGACTCCCGGGCCACATTCATAAATTAAAAAGAGTTCGCGGGCCAGACAAAATTAAAAATTTTATATTCCAAATTATTTACTATGAAAAAAAATAACTGTTTAAAACTTTAAAATAATAGAACATAAAATATAGTTTTTAATAATATAAATTTATACAATATGATTTTTTGATATGATATACAATTAAATATCATTTTTGTAGAATTTAAAGCGGGCCGTATAAAATAGACGCGCGGGCCGCCAGTTGCCGACCACTGTGCTAGATTGATAAAATGTATGCTTGAGTACGTATTCGTAATCATAAAATACTTATAATCACAAGGTATTGTTGACCTCGTGCACTTCGTTGCCCGTTAAAAAATGCCAATTCTATAATATGATTCAAATTTAGTTTAATTTGTTATTTAATATTTAGTTTATTGGTGTTCAAAACTTAAAAATTATCATTGACCATTTTGAATCTCAAAAAACTTGTGCAAGAACCACTTTAAAATACGAATCATGAAAAACACTTTCTCATTGCATACCTACTGACTTTGTGATACAAATGTAAGTATCATTATAACTGCAACCCTCCATCTATCATTATTCAGAAAATACGTTTATTATTCAATGAGTAAGGTAATATTATCGACTTTCTACTCCAATTTAACCCCGAGACTCACATATGATTATTTGAGCAGTCTATTATCAGGTAGGCCCAGGGAGGTGTGTAGGTAAGTTTATAATTTCCAACTCCTAAGTTTCAAAAATATATCATTTTTTTTTGTTTTTACATGATACAACATACGGTGGATTAGGTACAATAATGTGCCATATGTTATTTTTTCATGTAGTTGGTTGAACAATCTGACTTATGTATTGACAATTTCACCACTAAATTATATAACAACTAACTAATTATAATTATTATAACTATAACCAATAGCAACCATTTTTAGAAAAGTAATGATATGGAATATCCCTGAATTTAAAGTCCAAAACTACGGAAAACTGTTTTTTTGAAAAAATCACAATTTCATTAATTTTTGGTGAAGGAATAAGTTTTCAGATCCAAAATTCGACATTTATAATCTAAACAGTTGCCTTATTAATGTTCATGAATAAAAACGTAAAAAAATTTATTTTTCTTATTCTGCTGATAGCCACTTGTTGTCAGTTTTTACTAAAAAATACTAGTTTTTCGTATTTTTCACTGTGTAAAATTTATACCATCGTTTCGCAAACGCACTACACACATTACAAAAACTTCATATTACCGTTTAGAACTGTAATAATATGGAATATCCTCGAATATAAAGTCCAAAACTACGGAAAACTGTTTTTTTTTGAAAAAATCACAATCATTAATATTTGGTGAAGGAATAAGTTTTCAGATCCAAAATTCGACAATTATAATTTAAACCGTTGCCTTATTAATGTTCATGAATAAAAACGGAAAAAATGTTAAATTTATTTTTCTTATTCTGCTCATAGCCACTTGTTGTCATTTTTACTAA
>VUJU01001494.1:0-55839 GCA_009835225.1 Aphis craccivora | reverse complement strand
TCACTACGAAACTATACTTAGATATAATAATATCTAAATATCTCTAAAAATCTTCTTATTTAGGTGACCTAGCTTACAATAAGGTGTACTTTCAATACATTGTTTAAAACCAACTGGTATAAATGTAAAAAATCTGGTAGACTTTGCAATTCAAAGTGCCATAATAGTGGTGTATATGTGGTAATGAATAATGTAAAATAATGCTAGCCCTTCATTATTTTTTAGTAATAATCAATTAAAATAAAATTATCAAAATAATTGTAGTTTAAAAATAAATTTTATTTTATTCATATCAAACCACTTTTAGATAATAATATTAAAAAAGCTGTGTAAGTTAATGATATTTTCTGTAAGATTTTTTATTTAATTTTTTATGTACTCAATATTTAATCTACAGTGCCCAATTACATTTGGGCACTGTATAAAATGCCTGGGCAATATTAACGTATTCCAACTTTACCCATGGAAATCGGGCATTGTGCACAGTGCCCAGTCATTGTGCATAATGCCCAATTTTCTACTTTGCCCGTAACATATACAACAACCATAATAATTAAAACGTTCGTAGCACTATGTATTTTAAAAATTAGTTTTTTTATAAACAATAATTAAATAATATATATAATTTATAAAAAATTGTTTATTTATAATAATAAATTTAAATTTTCATAAGAAAAATTAGTAGTAGTTAATAATGCAATATATTAATAGATATTATTTGTTTATTTAACTCAGAAATTATCGTTTTCATAACTATGTGGTGAAATACACGAAAAAAGATTAAGCTACGAAAAAATCATCAAATTTCCAATTTGAAGAAAATATAATCGTTATGAAACAAAAAGGATAAAATTTTATTATGATTTTATGCGCTATCTATTAAACACAACATGCATTCAACAACTTCTGTTGTTTTATTTTATCGTCTACAGATGGTGCATGTTAATCTAATACTACACAATATTATTATGACTACAAAACATAAAATTAGTACATTTTTTTTAAACTTTAGTATTAGTCTACAATCTATATTTAACCTATGATCTTATAATAGTTTATAATATATTGTATTTTGTTTTAAAAAAATAGAATACCATTTTTTTTTTATTTAAAATTATTTAGCCAATTGTCATAATTTATTTTAAAATCCAATGAGTCAAAGTAAGTTAATTTCAAAATTATGTTTTCTAAATTATAATAATATCCACTCTACTATATTTAGATGTTAGATCAGTGATATATATTCACCATAGAACACGGGATATCTCCTGTGAAAAATAGACATTGTTATAATGGAGTAAATGCATTCCGTAATGGGTATACTGGGTATAGGTTAGGTATTTACAATTTACATGTCACTAGTCTGCGGTTAGGTTACCTAACCTATTGGGGTACAAACAAATTGTGGCCCAAATTGTATTAGGTAATTAATCATTTTTGAACTACACAATTTTATAGGTACTCTAAACTTTAATATAACTACACATATTTTTCATTTCTTAGCCATTAGAATAAAAGTGAAACAAAAAAAAAAAAAAACCGAAATTTAAATCCATAAGCAATGAAACGTTCTCAGCTGTAGAAAAGCGACGACTAAGGTGTTTTCAGTATTTTAGGTATCTATCTACATTGTACTATCGTTATTAAACAGTGAACGAGTTATCAGGTAAGAAAGAAAATTATTTGATATAATCTTACAAATCTATATTACGACCACTGACTGGCCGTTATTATTGAACTAGCAACGATAATGATATTAAGATGTGGGCAAAAATTAATCGGGCCGCAACTTGAATATGACGCAAAAAAACTCGAGCCGCAATTCATATTAGGTCTTTTTTCCTAGATATCTTTTGAACGCAACTTCTATAAAACAGTGATTAAATTTATTAACGGACAACTGTATGTCAGTAGGTATATTATAATAATATATTACACAATTAAAGATAGGAAAACTATTTCATCTAAAATAGCTAAATTCTATAGCCAAACTGGCCGAACGATCGAGCATGGCAATAAGGTATAAGAAACAACTAAAACAAGAATAGACTAAAATGAGGTCGCCTTATTGGTAAATGGCATATAACATATAATATAAATTCTATCGGAATGGAAAAATATCAAAATAATTGTGCCAGATAATGAAGTAATTGATGAGTATATAAAGTCTACAAAAATTAAAAGTTGGATTTTCTGTTATAAATGTTAATGACTACGACTATTGACTACGAAGAGATAAATAATGAAATAAAGTAAGCACTTATAGTAATTAAAAACGTTTAAATTAAATATATTTTGTTATATAATGGATAAATTTTTGTTTTAACAAGACATATTTGAAGCTCTCAGGTAATGGTGTATACAATGCACGAAGGTCGACAAATAAAAATTGTTTGATCTTCATGATATGTTATTGGTATCAAAGTCATATGGAAACTTTAGGGGGTGGTGTAAGAAAGGCGGAGTTCTGGAAAAATACATCCCCCCACTATTCTTAAGACAAAATCCTACAACTTCTGTTTGAAACTTTCAGGGACTTGTGCTGTATGCAGTATTAGACCACTCGTCATGGTTGAACATAGTGTAAGATAATTATTTTTAAATTAAAAAAAAATGTATTATTATTATAGTTTTATTTTATGGATATTTGCACTTGTACACATAATAAATTGTACAAAATTTAATTTTAATTACCTACTTACAACATATTAATCATATAATTTGATTTTTAGCCTGTTGTTATATTATATTTATTTCTAATCTGTCTATACCATATAGGATGATACAAAATAAAAAAACTTATTCTAAATCCTAATTTAAAATTCTTTACTATTAATATGGACCATATTTTTAACTTAAATTGTGTATACTATTTAAAGAGAATTATTCTGTAATGATACCATTTTATTTTTCAAATAAATTTTTTTAAATATTTATGTTTCCTAATTGAAATTTAAAAAAGTAATTTTTGAATTATTTAACTTTATATAGATACTGAAAATAATAAATAAATTATAATAAATTTGAATGATGTTGTGGCTATTATTATTTGAAAACTTTAATAATTCATAATAATGAATAAAAACTATAATTTGTAAAAATAATAGGCACTAAATGAAATATAATATCAGTATAACAGGTATTATGTATGCTTTTTAATAACTCAAAATAATAATTCAAATGTTGATTTAGATAATAGTCACTAACTTATCAATTTACAATTAAAAAAAAAATTGGTTCTAGTTTGAAATAAATAAATTTGTAAATAGCTACAGTACACACTTCTAAAAAATGTAGGTATAAAAATTAAAACATTTTAAAATGTGATTTTACAAATATACTTAAGAAAAAAAAAACTATACAGTTATTTTCAATAACAAAATCAGAATGTGCTTGTATTGAATAAAGTTTCACCCATCTTCAAACTCAACTACACACAATTTGATTACAATACGATCGTTTTATTTTTGTACAATTTTCATAATAAAACCGCAAGAACTGAGTTCACAGACCCGGACAATAATTGCTCAGTGAGAGGTTAACAAAAATCCGATAAAATTAATGTAATTTATTGCGCAATAACAATAATTGGTATTATATAATGTAAAACTGATATTAAATTGAAATTAGTCATAGCTTAAAATTGGATATATTTCAGTAGGTATTCATTACTTTTATTTTATTTTTAAAATGATGAATGTTTATATTTGGTTAATAGTGAAATTTTTTAGAATAATTACATATATACAATAATAATAATACATTAAATTTGATATGTTTGTATTATTTTTGCAATTTTACCAAGATGTTTAGGTAGGGTTTTGGAAACGATCCATCAAATTGTGTGTATTTTTATGACTAATGTCTTACTATGTAGAATTTTTTTTTAGAATACCCGTGTTTTTAATGCGAGAATTGTTATACATTTTTGATTAAATTGTTATGATTTTCATAGCTATTCGTAAAAATATGATAATGTATCATTTAATCTAATAATATAATTTAAAACCCTTTACTTACTCTGTAATATAAAAAGCGATCGTGTTCGTTAAATTCTGGTATGTAGATTAAAAATTAGCGAGGTATAGGTACCAATAGAATATGGCACCTGTCTCAAATATTTTTGCTCAAGAGCCATAAAATAATTTAGAACATTTAACAATCCAATAAATTATAAATTTGTTAGCAATAATCATAATTGCGATTTTCAGTATTATAAAAAATAAAATTATAACAAATAACTATAATAAATAAATGTAGCTTTTTAATATTGAAAGTACTAGGTAGTTAAAAACTATGATATTTATATACGTAAATTATAAAATTCATAAAAATAACCATCATAAATAAGCTAATAATATGAATAATTCATTTGAAAATTATTCACTATATAGTCATGGTCGTTGAGATAAATGTGTCTCACGGGCCTTAGTTAAGAGACTCGTAGAAACGATAAAATTATATCTAATAGAACTAATAGAAGATCAATTTTATATTTAAATTTGTTGATTAAGAGCTATATCGACAGTTGTAGTCATTACAGTACCTAGTACTTATAGAGTTATTGTTAACAATGATAGTGTACATAAATTACTTTAGTCATAGAATTATTTACTTACGTTAAACTATAAATTATACAGGTTTGATTGTTTTGGGATCTTGAAAATATATTTTATAATGGGTCTTAAATTTGAAGTCCAGTCCCAGTCCCAGCGCTTATCCAACTCTTTTTGGAATATGTATTTTTTTCTTGTGATATTAAAATATTCTACAATTTTTTGAAAATTGTCATTACTCATTAGTCAATCTTTGAAAAGCCTTATATTTTATTGTTTTTTTTTTTTTATTATTATTATTATTAATGAATACTAAATAATTATGTAGTAAAACTAAACTATATCAACTATAAAACTATATATTATACTGTATTAACATTAATAACAATCACAACATTTTTTTAAAGCTAAATTACTGGTAGTCCTTGAAAATAAATTGAAAAAATATGCATAAATATTATAGATGTCACCATGAGTTTTGAATAGCATTAAATCACTTTACAGCGTTTCAAATAAATTCTAACATAATAAATATTAAAATATAAATACAGTTAAAAACCATTCTAAAATTTTATGTTTTCTTGATTGTAATTTTAAAATTTAAAGCTTAAAATATTTTACTCAATGATTATAAATAATAAAAAATCATGATACTTAATAGTTAAAAACATTATTTTATACTTAAAAATAATAACATTTTTTTGCTATGCTAGAATGCAGATTCTTTATAAAAATCTTAAAATAGATCAAATAAGTCATGTATACATGCTGTTCAATGTTGCATGTAACTATATGAAAGATGTTAAACGCAATCAAATAAAAATAAAAGAACAAAAGATAAACAACAAAAAAAAGACATGGTTTACACATAAAAGTAGGTCATTGTTTTGGTAGGTAACTATAAGATTAATACGAACATCCTTCCAAAGACGAAACACGAGTTGAGTATAAAACGTTTTTATTTTATACTAATAAATAATAAATAATAATTTTTAGAATTAAAAATTAATATTCTTAATAATATCATGTATATATAATAAATAAATATGTACTAAATAATTTACCAAACTTGACCACCAATGACCTTCATTTATATAAAAACCCCTTTATCTTATTCAATAATCCAGCTATTCAAAATTTGATTTTTAAAATTTTTAATTATTCCTAAAAAGTGTATTTTAAAATTCTTGTTATTATTTTGGAAGTACACGTTTCTGTTTCTTAATTGAGAAACTCTTTTTCTACTGAAAATTATATAACAAAAAATTTTTAAAAATTTTGACGTAGGTACCTATCAAACTCAAAAATAGTACGAATAATTTAGTTATTGAACTTTATATTCTAAGGATAATAGGTCTATATTGTAATAATAAATTTAACAATATTAATCTATATCAATCAACATTTATAAATTGTAAAAATGGTCCAAGTCAAATAAATACTTTATGCATGGTTATATATATTTTATATTTATGTAAAGCTATTTTTAATGAAATACATCAACACTTTCAAAAATAAACGATCCACTAAATAATTTACTGTAAGAAAGAAAAATTTTTTATTGGAAAAATAAAAATGTATATCGTTACAGGACACTCCTTATAAAAACAATAGTATTTATAATGTTGATAACTCGCATGAATCATAATACTTCATTTAACTCAAGACAAGTTAACATTTTAAGCATTTAGTCATAGTGCTTACTGTTCATCCCTAGTTTTATTTTTAAATGAGTTTTTAAAAGCGTAAATATTCAAATAGTCAAAATGAATGCATACATATTTTCAAAATTACAAAATGTAATAGATATTGAATAGTATCGTCTGGTCTAACTTCCCTCAAGTCCTAGTATTTTGTACCTATAGACCTCATGCACTGTTTTTGGACTGTGAATAAATTTAGAACATTTCATATGAAATCAATTTAATCTTTAAATTGTAAGTAATATATTTTTTTCCTTGTAAGCTACAGTAGTTCATTTGAAAAATATCCTTAAATAATAATAAAAATTCTATTTAAACTCTTTTTTTGAATACGATAATTGTTGCATTAAATTTTAAAACAACAAATCGACACTAATAATGTACCGAGAAGATATCGATTTAATTAATTTACATAACAAAAACAAAATTATAGATATTCTTTTATAAAAACCCTTGTGTTAATAGAACTATATAAGGTCATTATTGAAATATAAAATTAATATTTTAAAATGTTATTAAAAATAAAATATTTATGTGAAAAACCAAGTAAGTAGATAATTAAAAATATTATTTACAATTAATAAGAAAATGTGTAATTAAAACAAATAAATAATAATACATCGAAATTAAATAAAAAGTATCTTAAATCAACATATTATGGTCCATTCTGCAAGCAAGTTGTTGTTTTAATAAAAAAAAAATTTTGATTTGCCAAATGGGCGTGTTGAGACATAACCACTCTCCAGAGCATCGGCTATTACTTACAGAGGGGGAAGTCAGACGTTCTAAGTTCCCGAAATAATTTTGTTACGAACCACTCGGTTGGGTTCGTGTTACGTCGAACCTTTTATAGACACCACCCAGTTGACTCAGAAAACCCCTACCCCACTCTATTCTGATGGGTCCCATAACACCTATATGCTGGCGCTACTCCAGGGAAAATGCGGTAACTCTTTAAATCCGATCCAAGATAAAATACCTATATAAATTAATATTTTTTTTTAAACAAAAACAAAAAAAATGTGTATATATTAGGTAAACATTTAAAGAAAAAAGAATAATACATTATACACCTATATAGTTATTAAACAAAACTTATTAAAATGTAAGTTTTGTGTACTATTATAACACATTATTATAGTTAATAATATAGTCATAATATCATAGTGCTTATACTCATATCAACCATATAAATATCAATAATGTAATTGCATCTTGCGTTACTCTCAAGTAGACACTGATACCTTATGTCATCAAGTAAAATGTATAAATATACTAATGTCCCATGTTATCCCGCGACCGTTGCACAGCGTTTCAGCGAATATTTCAACGCCTACGGGGTCCACCGAGCCAGATTAGGCCCTTTGCGCCCCACTCCGTTCTATTTCTAGAGATGACAATACTGAGCTGCCGTGTGTAGTGGACCCGTTTCAATATTTCAGGAATTCGTTATGATTATCCTGTTTATTTTTAACAGTCGTATCGATTTTGTTTTTTCGTGTAGTTAAAATATTATGTTTATTCTATTATAATTCTAAAAAAAAAAAAAATATAATATGTTAAAACTATATTATTTTCATCTCCAGTAACCCGACGCCACTACACCAGTGAAATTGAACTTTTAATTTAAAAGGCTTAGTTTTTAAGTTTTTATTCTATAATGAATTACAAATCTGTAAAGTGACATTGAGACTATGGCATATGAAAATGCATAGTAAGAATATAGGATACAAATCTATATCTTGAAAACAATAGCAGTAGGGACCATGATAAATAAATAATAATTAATTTTAATAATTTAATTATTAAAAATGGTTTACTATTTTTAAACTTTTAAAACTGAAATATACTAATAATTACTCAAATAACTTTTCTAACATAAATATACTATTCAACATTTTATTTTATTTTTAAAATTAAAATTTGTATCAAATTATTCATACTTACAAATATAATTATAACTATTTAAAATACACAGAATGCATCACTATAGTTTTCCCCGTGAAATCATTTCATATTAATATATTTTTAAAAATAAACACTATTTAAAGAGTTAGGTACATTTTAAGATTTTTTTTTTCGTTAATTTTGTTTGAAATAAGAAGTAGGCACTTATTTAAAATAGTTCGATCTCTAGAACTGATTATAAATATAATTTATTTTATTTTAAAAAGTAAATTATTAATTTCTATAAAATATTCACTTAATTTTGTAAGTTTTAAAGTGCATAATGCATAGTACCAAATTCTGAGAAGGCTCAAGAGAGTAAAATAACACAAATGTCGTAAACAGCATATAATATTCCAGACCTATACAGATAGTGGGTGTAAGTTTAGGGACAAGCAAACCGACTACACAGTATAAAAACTTATTTATTTACTTTTACGATCATTCAGGTATTATTTAATATTTATACTCTAAATATAAAATTGGTTGGACTAATAAAAGAATCTTGTTAACATAAGGTATGATTATTCTAAAGTTAAACATTAAACCGGCATATAAAATGAATAGACCTCACATGTATAATGAGACATTCTTAATTTTTATAATGTGTCAGCTTGACAAGAGCTATACTTAGTTAATGTAGTCAATAATAATAATAATATAATTTCTTATAATAAATATTATTCAGAAGTAATAGTTTCCCTGTCATTAACTTTGTAATTTTCTGAGTTTCAAATTGTTTATGAAGAACTAAAGACATGTTTAAAAAAATCTTAATAAATCACAAAAACTAGGTCAACCCTATAAAATTTCTAAAAAGTCTTTAGTTATATTTTATTATATTTAACTTCAGGATATTTTAATATTTTAAGAAACTTGCTATTATTTTAATGAAATTCAGAAAACAATAGGTAAAATTCATATATATAATATATACATACCTACCAGTTTTTATATGCATGCATACGTGTTAAATTTACTTATAAACATAAATTAAATAACAGTCTTTAATGTGTTTTTAAAACAACATTTTTATGACTCTATTTCAACTATAATTATTTTAAATATAAAAACTATATTATTGAAAACATTCAAAAATTTGGTTTATTTCTTATAATAAAAAAAAGATCAAAAAAATATGGACGTTAAAAAAAAATATAATAAGATAATAATATAACATATTTTTGGTTTTCAAAAATAACTTCACTAAATATGGTAGTATTTTTATGTACTAATGTGTTTACATTTCAATATGTTTACTATATTCAACATACTTGAAATTATTTAAAAAACATGTATTTCAAAAAAAAAGAAAAAAATGTCTATAAAACCAGGATTTCGTTTTAAAAATTAATACTAGTACTTAAGTTTATTAATATATTAATTAATATCGTTGGTTAAAATAAGAGTAATAAATATAATTTTCAAAAATAAAAATCCTATCCTTAATACTTTCCAAAAAATATCGGTTTTTTTAATTTAACTGAGTATTGCTAATTATATATATATATTTTTTTACTACAGTAATTTATCATTTTAAATTCATTGCTTTCTATTATAGAAACTTCACTCCAGTTTACCATTCATTTCTATAGTACTTATTACTTTATCAGAATTTTTTCTATTTTTATAATATAAGGTTTGTATAGCAAATTATGAATTGAAAATTAAATTTGTTTTATTATAATTTTTTTATAAACCTAAATAATCAATGATTAACTGCATAATGCAAACGGCATACCTATGTATCAAGGATTAAGGACCAAAGATATACCTATGTGGCTATATGTTATGTATAAATATAAAATATTTATAAACATGATTGATTCTTTTTCGGTAGTTAAAGGCCAATACAATTTTAACTATTCCTTTCAAGGACACAAAACGCCGACCTCAAATGTTCAAGTTCGTTACTCTCCAGCCCTCGAAGTAAACAACGATTATGTGGAGGGAGTAGCTTGTGAGTGGGCGTCAAAACGGGGGCTAGTACTAGTCAGACGCTCAGCCTTCAGTTAAGTACGACAGCTCAGCTCGGTCCGTCCTCAGCGCTTGAGTAGTCTAAAAATAGTCACTTTTTTTTGGTTTCAACCTTAAGTGCGATTTCAAAGTTCTAGTGATACTGAAAAAAATAAGAAGTTCGTTTTAATTAGTGCAGACATGTCTTCATCCAAGACGACCAAAACATACAGTTACCGCTCTGTAGGAGGCGGAAATGCTGACATAAATATCGACTATTCCCACGACCTCAGCGCTTTATCTCGTCTTGAAGTAAGTGAAATTTGAATAATTTGTATACTAAACTATTATAGAGTTATGAAATATCCAGCTATAATTTTCCAAAATCAAAACTCACAAAGTTTAGGTACCATAAAAATAGAATAAATCACATTTTCCAGGTATATATTAATCGTCTTCAGCTGCTAGAAGAAGAACGAATGTTGTACATAATGGTCGATTGAGACTATTAAATGTTTTATTCACAGATTTGAGAAACACGGAATAGAGATTAATAGCTTTTTAGAGGTAGGTGGAGAGAGGTTTCTTCTTCTTGACAGTCTGAAGGAAGCACGGTGTGACGCCGCCCACCCTCCTTAGCCCTTACAATATAATAAACAATTAAATATACTGAATGTTTTGATTTAATTAACCAAATCCTGCGTTTGTTTTTCCCTTTAGGATAAGATCAGACTTCTGCAAGAAGACTTAGAATCGGAACGCGAACTTCGACAACGTGTAAGTACATAATGTAGCATTGACAGAACAGAGTGTCATGAGTGTCCTCAACTATTTAAACATTACAAAGACTATTTTAATGTTAATTATTTGTTGTGAATTAATATTAAATTAAAGTTAAGATTGCCAAAATTAAAGATAATATTTTTTTTTTTTTGTACAATATAAATAATTAACAGCAGACAAATATTTTTGCTAAAAATGAATGATAATGTTACCACTAAAATATTAAACTAAGTTTTTAAACAAGCTTTGTTTAAAATATTTAGAGATCAAATATTTATGAATTATGTTTAACTATAAAGAATTTTATATACATAAAAAAAATCTCAAAAATAAACTAATATATTTATAGTCAAAGTTCACATTTTCACAGTTTCACATTTTTGGGCTTTTTAGATTTCATGATTTTCATTATTATTTAAAACTATTAAGGAACATAGTTTCGATTTCGCTATAGTTACCAATCGAAATTGGATCCAAAAATATGTGTAATCCTATGAGTAAAATACATGAATTCCTTTAAATAAGTCAACACTGTGTTATAAATAACAGCAGGACAGCTTAATTACCATAGTCAACGGTGGCAGGGTGAAGAAGTACTTTTCTTTATAGTTGCCAGAATTATGAGACAGTTCAAATCTATTTTCCCACCGTTCGCCATGGCAAATGACCAAGTATAAAAATGCTGAGAAATATTAACAGATCTTCGAATTCTGGCAACAGTAATTACATAATATAAGCTCAAGCCACCGTGAAATTTCTAAATATTACTTTACATGCGATTCTAAAAAAAAAAAAAAACAATCTAATTATAAATCTAATTAATTTTTTTAAGTAATGTAATTTTCAATAATATTATTATTTCAGTCGATATTTAATATGCCTAATATAAACCGTGTGTACCTTACTTAAAAGTATATGTGTAATGTTAATTGGATTTTAATCTTAACAATTAGTTAACAATCATTGTTAAATAAAGTACAACAATCTGAAACTCCGAAAAAAAAAACGAAAGACTAAATCAAACATATGAATCAATAAAGCTATTACTTGATCTATATTTTGCTTGATCTCACTTTAACCGTATTTTTTATAATATTATATATATATATATCAATAGATTATAAACCTCTATCTGAATTGTCCAATAAAAGTAGCGAATTAATCTATTTACTGCATTTGATATTCTATTAAATAATCAGTATAATGAATAAATATAAAATACTAGGGGGAATATCCCATAATTTTTTTTTTTTTGATCAAGTCGTTAAAATGAGAATTCCTATAGTTAAAACTAGGTTTAAGATGAAACTAAAAAATATTTAAAAAAATTTTGGTGAATTTTTTTAGCAGTAAATTGCGTCTAAAGGTCGGAATTCTGCAATTTAAGTTCTTTTCCACTGTTTTATGTTTTATAGTTAGGAGTCTGTAACTTTGAATACATATTCTACATATGTTGTTTGGTATACTACCGTTAGCCGATTTTTGATAAATACATTTTTTTTTTTGTTAAAAGGGTTCAAACTAAGTACTATTTTTTAGTAAGTTTGAACCCTTTTAACTTAAAAAAAAATGTATATATTAAAAATTGGCCAACGGTAGTATACCAAACAACATATGTAGAATATGTATTCAAAGTTACAGACTCCTAACTGTAAAACATAAACAGTGGAAAGGAACTTAAATTGAAGAATTCCGACCTTTAGACGCAATTTACTGCTAAAAAAATTCACCAAAATTTTTTTAAATATTTTTTAGTTTCATCTTAAACCTAGTTTTAACTATAGGAATTCTCAATTTAACGACTTGATCAAAAAAAAAATTATGGGATATTCCCCCCATTTTAAAATTGTAGACAATATTATAATATCAAATTATTAAATAAATAATACCAAAATTAAAAACGTCAATTAAAAAATCAAATAACTTAAATTATTTATGAAATATTTTTACTACAATAATACTAGATACTAGAAGGAGCATTATAGTTATCATGATATATTTAAAGAATATTTATCTAAATCCCAAAAAATATGTTTACAAGTTACAGACTACAGTAATTATGAAATTACACTATTTATAATTATAATTTATACTTTTTTTAAAAAAAAACAATAATATTAATTAATAACCAAATTCAATTTTTTTTTCGGTATTAACTTTTCATAATCTACATATGTAGGTAATATAAAATAGCAAAATATAAAATAGTAATATATATTGAATACCTAACCTACAGGGCCGTATTTAAACCTAGGCCCGTGAGGCTCGGGCCTAGGGCGGCAAATTTTGTTGAAGAAATGAAAAAAAAAATTCATATAAATATTTACTACATTTTTTTTCATAGGATAGGGGCGGCATATTTAAAAGGGCCTAGGGCAGCGCCTGTTTTAAATCCGGCCCTGCTTACCTATTATACTATATTAAATTTATTCCCATTGTTTATAATTCCTAGTAATTTTATAAAATACTAAAATAAATTATAGTTGGTGTCAAAATATTTTTCTTAGATTTATTTATTTGTTAAACAAATTTAATTTTAATAATATTCTTTAAAAAAAAAAAATATGGTTATAAATTAAGTATATCGAAATAAAGCTTAAAAGTATAAACAAGTTTTCTAATAAAATACAATGAATTTAATTATTAAAATATTATTTATTTAAGTATACTGATTAGCTGTTTTACTTGATTTTTAACTTATAAAATCTTTAATAACTTTTTATGAAATATCATTATTTCGCCAAGGGAAATTCCTATATATTTACTTTAAACTTTCAAGTACAAATTGTATGTACCGTCACTGCGAATACTATAATTTCAAAATACATTTTAACCTACCTAATTACATAATTCATATCCATTATTACTAATAATAATCATAATACGAATAATTATAGGCGGTAGGGATTTTTTGCTTAAATAATAAAAATATATTCTCTACTCTGCGTTTGGAGTACCTACCTACAGCTCTCAAAAAATACATACCTATATTAAGTAGGTACCTAATTTATTTCACACTTTGGATATATTCTAAAATATTTAACTATTATAATAGTCCTATATTTTAATTAATATAGATTAGTGATGAATGATGATATAAATTGACAATAGTAATAATAATTATAACGCTTAAGTGTATAAGTATTATTAAAACAATTATTGTAAACATTCTCTTAGTTTTATGTAGTAAACATATTGATAGCTTATCAATGAAATTTATTCGAAATTATGGATTTACAAGAGTTACATTTTATTATTTTAAACCTTTACTTTAAATGAAGGACGAGACTAAACCACCACCGGCTTATAAAATGTTTTTCCCTATATTATATTTTTATAATGTATACTGTTATTTACTTAATAGCTGCTTTTAGATTATTATCTACATTTTTTTTTACCGTCCGTTTCATAATGATAGCGAATAAATAGTAATTTGTTTATAAGTATTGTTTTATGTTAAAACAATTTTATCGACAACGCGCCAAACTAAAAAGTAAAATTAAATTCACTTTTCACTTTTTTTTATATATGTACTTGAATTAATCTTTTAAATACAGCGATGATACAAAAGATTATATGATTTTTTAAATAAGTATTATTTCAAATAGAAAAATGTTTTGTATATTATGAATATAAGTTATAGATTAAAGAATTATTTGTAAAATTCCTCATATTTTTAACTATAATATATATATTATTATATTATATACATATTATACATGTAGGTATATGTTTTTCTTAGAAATAAACATAATATTTAATTTTTCATACACAATTAATTAAATAAAAAAAAAATTTTAATTTAACTGCACGCAACTATACACTTTACAGTAAAAGTAATAACTCATAAATATAATTTTATATTATTATAATGTTTAAACAATTTCCAAAATCACTATTGCTTTTTTTATTTGTTGCAAGTTAAATTTCTTTGGCACGGAGCTTTGGAAAGGTACTCTAAAAATAAGTACAAAGAAAGTGATGCTATGCCGAACGGGACGAATGAAGTGTGAACGACCACTAAGCTGACCATCTAGTTATATTTTTATAAACGGAATTTAGCCTGGTTTCATTGACATGTGTCAATCGACACATTTGATTCACCTAACCTAACTTAAATGTTTATTTTTGAATTTTGGCGAGTACCTACCTGAATATATTATAAACGAAAACCAAGTATCCTAACTAAATAAATCGTTGCCGATAACAACCTAATAAAAAACTAATTATATTATTAGATAAATTCAATATTTATTTGGGTGTGTAATATAATTATATATCGTTTGTTAATATTAATAAACTATAAATTATTATTGTTCAGATTGAAAGAGAAAAAGCTGACGTGAGTGTGCAATTAATATCTCTCACTGAACGTTTGGAAGAAGCTGAAGGTGGAGCCGAAAGTCAAGTAATTTATCATATTTTATGAGGATAAAATTCTTTTAATTTTTTAACAATTATTATTTTTGTATACTTATGTATAAATAGTTTGAAATCAATAAGAAACGTGACACAGAACTCACTAAGCTCCGTAAACTATTGGAAGATGTGCATATTGAATCTGAAGAGACAGCTCATCTTTTGCGTAAAAAGCATCAAGAAGTCGTCGCTGACTTCCAAGAACAACTGGATCAACTTGCAAAAGCAAAAGCTAGGTAAATAAAACTTAAATGTGCTCAATTTATTGTATTTGCGTGTTAAATAAATATTTTTATCTCTAGGACCGAAAAAGAAAAGGCTAAATTCCAACAAGAAGTTTACGAATTGTTGGCACAAATTGAAAATGCTAACAAGGATAAAGTAATAATTCAAAATTAAAATTAAAACAAATTAATCATATATTATTGTTTAATATTATTTTAGTACACATCAATCAAGACAATTGAAAAATTAGAGATCACTATTCATGAACTTAACATCCGTATTGAAGAAATTACAAGAACAGTAACTGAAATCACTTCAATTAAGACCCGTTTGTCAATGGTTAGAACAAATCAATAGCTATCAATGTTTTCAAAACTAAAATACTATTATGATTTTAGGAAAATATTGAATTAGTTAAAGAAGTTCAAGATTTAAAAGTATCAATTGAGAACAGTTCATATCTTAAATCTCAAATTGCTGGACAATTAGAAGACGCTCGCAGGAGACTAGAAGAAGATGAAAGAGTATGTGCAATTTTTTTATACTACAAATTTTACAATTTTAATAATAATTAAATAAATTTACTCATTATAATAACATTGCAGAGACGGTCACTTTTAGAATCCAACTTACATTCAGTAGAAGTTGAATTAGAATCAGTAAGAGTTCAACTAGAAGAAGAATCTGAGGCTCGTTTAGACCTCGAAAGACAATTAATCAAGGCTAATGGTGAATCTCAAGCATGGAAATCGAAATATGATTCTGAAGCAAGTGCTAGGGCTGAAGAAGTTGAAGAATTACGGTAATTATATTTTTAAAAAATATTTATAAGTAATTGCCTATAAATAATTGTTTGCTAAATTTTTTTCTAGTCGTAAATACTCCGCACGTATCCAAGAACAGGAGGAACACATCGAAACACTTTTGGTTAAAGTCAACAACTTGGAAAAACAAAAGTCTAGGCTCCAGAGCGAAGTTGAAGTTCTCATTATTGATTTGGAAAAGGTTCTTTTTATTTTATTTTTTATTATAAAATTTAAACAGTTTATTTGAATAAAATAATAATATATGGTGTACTTAGGCTAACAATACTGCAAGAGATTTACAAAAACGTGTTGAGCATTTGGAAAGAGTTAACATTGACTTGAAGACTCGTCTTGATGAAACCACTGCATTGTTCGAACAAGGACAACGGGACTTGAGAAACAAACAAAATGAAATTCAAAGATTAACCCATGAATTAGACAAAACCAGAGAACAAAAGGATCAACTTACACGGGAAAATAAGAAATTGGCTGGTATAACATATTATTTTTAAAAGATATTTAAATTATAATATCATTAATTTTACAACTAAAATGTAATCCAGATGATTTACACGATGCCAAGAATACTATTTCTGAATACAACAGAAGATTACATGAGTTAGAATTGGAACTCAGGCGGTTGGAGAATGAACGCGATGAACTCAGCGCTGCTTATAAAGAAGCTGAAGCTGTATGTATTCAATTTAAATATTGAATAGTGGATTTTATAAAAAAATATATTCGATATTGGTATTATAGGGAAGAAAAGCTGAGGAAGGTAGATCTTTCCGATTGTCTGCTGAACTTACCCAATTCAGACATGAAGCTGAAAAACGGTTAGCTGAAAAAGATGAAGAAATTGAATCTATTCGGTAAGATTTTTGAACTTATATATTAAATAAATTAAGTAGCTATTAAGTTTATCAAAATAACCATAATAATAACAATAATATTTAAATAACAAAATATTTAAAGTTCGGACAAATCATAGTTTTATAATGCTTAAAATAATTATAAGACGAATTTGTATAACTATATAGAATATGGTAACATAACTATTGAATACATCAATCATCAATTTATTGTTAAGTACAATTATCGTAAAACAAATAAGAATGAATAATAAAAAAGATAAATCATTTCAACATCAATTTGTTTGATAATAAATTATCTATCTAACAAAAAAATAAATATTGTTAAAAATGATATACCTTTATAATATTATAATACTATATTAAATATGTTTAATACTTAAATGAAATATAAATATTTAATATTTATATGACACAATACAGTTGGATAATAAAATAAATCTAAATAAGTTCCTATATAGGTAAATATCACCTATTATTGAATTGATACAATGTTTGAATCCGTAATCACTAATCTGTTATATTAATCTAAAAACTATATTTATATGTGCGAATATCATTTATTTTTTGCAAACACAGAAAATTTTAATGCAAATTAAACTTTATATCAAACTAATTTTTCAAAGACTTTTTTATACATAATAAAGTTTTGATATTAAGACTTGTGAACAATATTTAAATAATAACATTTCTTCGTTAAAAAATAATTTTATAGTATCTAATATGTAGGTATTAAAAACAGTAATAAATAAACAAATAAAAATTTCCAATACTTATTTGTTATTACAAAACTATAAAACATGGGATTTTGGTCAAAACAATTAAAATTATTTTATAAGTAACAATTTTTTTATTATTATATTCAAAGCGAAACATTATTTAGAAATATTTAGATGTTATCATGAACGATAAGACTCATTTTATTTTTTAACAAATAATTTTTTACTTTTACCTCACTAAAAACAAAATAAACTCATAGGTGTATAGAAACACAGAAAGAGGTTATTTAATAAATTATAAATCCATACAGATACAAGAAAGCTTAATGAGTAATGAATATTCTAATGAAAATCTGAATTAAATAAATGATTAAAATAATGAATATGTCAAAAAATACATACAAACATACAATTAAATATTAATACTATAACCATTAGACGTTTCACAATACTGATAAGTAATAATCTATCAATATTTAATTATCTTTGTAATTTTCACAATAGTTTTTTATATTGGTGAATTCAATATTTTGGAAGATATCTACTACCGAATTAAAAAATTAGTAAAAGTAGAAATATATACATTAGTATAATATCACCACCACAGCATCACGATCTTTATCATGAATTGAATACAGAATAATAATGATTTACTTTATTTTAAGTCGGTCTAAAAATAATTAAGAGAGACATTTCATTTTACAATAATCTACACTCTAAACATAATAATATACTTTTGTAATTGTTTTTATTATATCTGATAATTCTGCGTTATATATTCCTAAATAGGTAATAAAATATACTTAATAACAAATCATATAGATTAAGTATAGGTTTTATGTATGTTATAGCCCTTCCCTTTCATAATATGATAATATGATATTGATGTTAAATGTTTGTGTTCATAGTATATAAACTATAAAGTACATAATATATAGACGTATAATTGTATAAAACACTTTTAAATTTCTCTTCATAAAAAACATTTTAAGTAGGTCTAGCTCATAATCACATTAATAAATACTAAATAAAATTGTATAAAGCATATATTAATTGGGGGCACTTACAAAATTTAAAAAGAGTATACTTATTTTGCTTAATTCCATCAAATACTAATTATAATTTTCTTAAAATATGACATCGAATTATTAAGAGGTAAAGATATTATTATCACGTCGTTAAAAAGAATTACAATTTTATATTGATATTGTATGAATATTAAACAATATATTTGTTGGTGCTGGTAATTGGTAAAGAGTGAGATTTACTATCAATTTTTGATTTAATATATTTTCTAAACGATATTATATTATATTGTAAACAAATTTTATATTTACATAAAATCGTCTTCTTATTGGCGATAACTTTTCATTACTTATATTATATTAAATATTTATATTACCTATTAAATTTATAAATTGCATTATCATATTATTATGATTTATGATCGATAACGGTCTTTGATATTTGATGTAATATAGATAAAAATTCCCTCAACATTAAATGTCATATTTCTGTCCACATTTAGAATTTTTGAACGTTTCTTTACAACGCCTTCATCGATAGGTATACTAAATTTTAATTTCTTGAAGGCATGGAGAATATATATTTTTTTTTAATAAAAATTAAGATACATAATTATATTAATAATTAATAATGGTCATAATATTTATTTTTACTTCAAAGAAATTTAGTAAATCAAACACTTTACCATTAAGCAGGCGCATAGCCTGAATTTATTGAGTGGAGAACTTAACACGCTCTCAGCTGTAGTTGTTAATCTTTAAATTAATAATACCAAGTATAAAATATAACATGTTTTGTAGAAATCTGAATCATATATTCAGTACATATATTATTTTCATAATTATGGCCAATAAATGGGGAAGGAGTGTTTAAACCGTTTTCCCAAGTTGCGATCGCAACAGACGAATAAAGAATTACAATCGTAATAAAATTGATGATCCAATTACCACCATTCATACTTAGTAACAATGATGTCATTTTTCCAACTACACACTGGGTATCTACCCAGTAATACCCAGGTATCAGGCAATAATGTTTGAGGAACGAATAATAGAAGTGAATCTTTCAATTCTAAATTCAAAACTAAAAACCGATAGCTAAATCCCAACATAATATTTGATATGTTAAAGTGTTTAAATAGCCAAATTACCACATCCATTGACCCCTTGGATATGCTACCGCCACTAGATCTAAGGTACATAACCTACTTTAAAAAAATTAATTTAAGTATTATTTGATCATATTTTATACTCTTTTATTTTATCAATCAAATAAATAATGCATCAAGTTTAGCCGATATAGTAATGTAATATCTAATACTTAAAACACAATAATCTAACTATAAAACTACTACCACATACATAAAATAATTTTTTCAATTTATAGTACACAGTTTTAACTAATATGAGTTTATAACTATTTAATATAATATTAAGTAACTTTACCTATCTATTTACTATTATATATATATATGTCTATTTATAAAGTGCTGACCTACTTTTCACTCAACAAAAACACACTTTGGCATTAATTCAAATAATTGAATAACTTCCAAAATTATAATATGAGTCATAAATTTGTTTAATTTTTTTAATAAAATGTTTAATTTGCATCAAAAACATGAACAAGAAAAAACAATTTTTTTTTATTTGAAAAACGACTTTAGAAATTTATTAATTTATTGTTTTTAATATTTTAATTGAAAATATAAAATATAATATACAGGAAAAGGACCATACCTATTTTTAAATAGTATACCTATGCTTTGAAAATATAATATGAAATGGTAAAATCTTGTTTTGTAATACTAATATTTAAGTACACATCATAATCTATTTATAAATATAATATACTAATATTAAGAAATTACTATTTTAGAGAACTTTAAAAGATAATTTCAATTATTAGGTACAACTAGACTAAATTAGGCATCACTAGCTTTCTACTTATACTTATTGTAGAAAAATAATTCAATAAAAAAAAAATAAAATCTTAAACAATATTATATCATTGTTAAAGATTAGATATTTAAGTGAATTCCTCATTCATAAGTATAATATCTTTATACAACTAGTATTCATTTTTGCTTTAAAAAGTAACAGAATGATATATTACATCAATATAGATTTAGGGGAAAATATTATATATTTTTGTATAAGAACTTCTAAAATTTAGTGCTTTATTAAGTTAAGAACATAATTATTATAATAATGATTTTTCATACGGCCGTTTATTTACTAAAGTGATAAAACATTGTCGATGTTTTTCTTAAGTTAAATAGAAATATATGTATTAAAGTTATGAATTATGATCGTATGTTTTTACATGACAACTTAACTAATCTTATCTTAAATAACAGATCATCCACAAACATAAAATAAAATTTGTTTTCTGATTTTATTTATTTATATTGCTTATTTTATCGACATCATAATATTTGGCTCAAAAGTAATTAATTGCCTTTAAGTGACATTGACCTATTTCACAATTGTGAAATATTTAATTTGAACCACGTCTAGTATAATCATATTTATTCTATTTTTCCATAACTTTGTAGTATAAGTCATATTATTATTATAACAAATCTATTAAAAAAAAGGGATGTAATAATTAAGCTACTAAGTATAAATTTAAGTTATTGTTATAAAATTGATTACTACATTTTGATTTATTTTAATTAATTTGATAAATAATTCTAAAAGAAATTTTAATTTTGTAGCCACCATTTAAATACCTACCTAAAATTATTGTGTACGCTCTATAAGTAATCACTAAATGTAGATAGCATTAAACATTAAACTAGGAAGAATGTACTAAAAAAAAACTTCTTAAAGTGTTTTTATTGGAATTTTATTGTGAAAGAATGCTCTACATGCCAATGACGTCTGTATGGGAAAAAAAGAAAGCCAAATAAAAGCTTTCGTGTAAATCGACATTGATTGAGTCTGAAGACCTTCGATCTGTTTTATAAATATACCCGATCGACATCGCCCAGTATTCATAAAAATAAATCAGTTATTATTGACGATCAGTAGTGAACGTAACCCATTCCTAGATTAACGTTGTATCTGTGTTCAATCTACATAAAAAATGTCCAAGAACTTCCGGGGTAGATCTGCTAAGAGCATCGAAACTACATTGCTGAGAAATGCACACAAGAATATTGCTGAAGATTTGATATTATCAAAGGTATCAACAAAAGAAAACTACAGAGGAGAAATGAAAATTAAGAAAAAAACTATTTTTGATTTAACTCACACATATAACTCACTGGACGAGACCAAAATGCTACAACCCCTAACTGAAATTTCAAATGAACTCCGGAAGTTCGAGGCTAAAAGTTCTAATTATTTTGAAGACGGAAGGTATTAATACGGAAAACGAAAATTCAACTTATTTTTTACTGTAGTATGAATTTTTTTTTAATTTTAATTGTATTAATGAGGTATTTGAATATTTATTTTCAGCAAGCAAACAAGCATCGAAATTGAACAACTGAATGCTCGCGTTGTCGAAGCTGAAACAAAATTGAAGACCGAAGTAACAAGAATTAAGAAGAAGCTGAATATTCAGATAACTGAATTGGAAATGTCTTTAGATGTTGCCAACAAAAATAACATTGAGCTACAAAAAACTATCAAAAAGCAATCTCTCCACTTAACGGTAAAATTTATTTTAAAATAAAATATAAAAACTATATAAATCCAGTTAAGTAATAAATCATCACTACCATTTTCACTATTGATATAAAGTAATAATTATATACTAATTGTAATGAGAAGTACTCGGATCAAGTTTTATAATTTGATATTTGAAGCAAAAATGTACCAATTAGCACGCAGTGTTTATATACTAATCTAGAGCTATATTTAGGGAGTAAATCGAATGGGTTAAGTGATTTCTCGGGAATTTGCTTTTTAGATGCACATAAAAAAATAGTAATACAAAAAATAAATATAAAAAATAATGCATAATAATTATTATTATTTTTATATAGGTACCTACATAATATCGCATCTGGTAATTTCAAAATTATTTTTCGCACACACTATATTTTATCACAATATTATATTAGACAGAGATGAAAAATTATAAAAAAAATAGGTAGGTATAATTCTAAGTTTAGCGGTGATTTATTTTTTTTCGAAAAGTCAATATCGAAATAAAAGTAAAGAAAGGTACGCTGAAATAGTTGTAGCTCTTGAGTGCCAAATTATTAAATATGACCCTGTATTAATCAAAACGAGTATATTGATTTCACAGTACAATGTTACACACGTTAGTTTTCAATTTTGCTATTTAATACTCAGCTGATTTGTGTATTATACCTCTTTAAATATTATAATAATTTTATTTTTACATAAATTATAATTATTCATGTTATTAAATAGGAATTGCAAGCTCACTACGATGAAGGTCAACGCCAGTTGGCTGTTACATTGGATCAATTGGCCATTGCACAGCGCAAGATCCAATCTCTTACTGGAGAAATGGAAGAGCTCCGTGGAAACTACGACGCTGTAAGCATAAAAAAATTATACAACCGACAATTTTTAACGTAATTTGTACAATTAACAGTTAAAACTTTAATTTTTATTAATTTTAGACATTGCGTAACAAACGAGCCATCGAAATGATGTATGAAGAATCGCAGAGTCGTGTAAATGAATTGACCACTATCAACGTCAACTTGTCGTCATCAAGAGCGAAGATTGAACAAGAATTGCACCAATTGGTATCAGACTACGAAGAAGTATCTAAGGAATTGAGAGTGAGTTTTCGCTAAGTAAAATATGAACTATAATGTAGTTTTTTACATACTTTTATTTATTATCATTAAAATAAAGATATCAGATGAACGTTACCAACGGGTACAAATTGAATTGAAACACACTGTAGAAGTGTTGCACGAAGAACAAGAAAGAGTGATTAAGATCGAAGCTATTAAGAAGTCATTGGAAATTGAAGTCAAGAATATTTCTGTCCGTCTTGAAGAAGTCGAAGCCAACGCTATTGTGGGTGGCAAACGCATTATTGGCAAATTAGAAGCCAGAGTGAGTAAAATTATGATAATTTAATTAATAATTACTAGAGCTCGGATTTTAAAGGATAATAAGCAACTAAAAACGCATACGATTGTTTTAAAAAATCAAAAATGAAGTAGGTATATTTTTTTTAAAAAAAAAGCAATAAAAAAAAAGACCAAAAATTAATACGAACTAGTTATAAAAATGAGTAAAAAAAATTTGAAAAATTAATTTACATTAAAAAATAAAAATAAACTACCATGTATTTCCGATAATAATTTCCGTATAGGAACTGCAGGCTATATGTAGATCGATAATCTATACGTTTAGTACATTTAATAAACAAGCCGGTTCCTAACGAAAACAATAAAAATCTAATATCCGTATTCTGGGTTTTTACATTAATTATTATTTTTTATTATTATTATTATTATTATTATTATTATTACAATAGTATAATAAACATATAAAAAATGAACAGCTGGAATAATTAAAAAAAAAAAAAGCGTTTACATAAAAAAGCCAAAAGAGCAAAAATAAATTAGTTTATTTGGAACCAGAATGACGTGAAACGAATTTATCTATAATAACATTCTTTTTTAACAGATTCGTGACTTGGAATTAGAAATCGACGAAGAAAAACGTCGTCACGCCGAGAGTGTTAAGATTCTGCGCAAGAAGGAACGTTCTCTCAAGGAGCTGGTCATCCAGAGCGAAGAAGATCACAAGAACGTGCAGCTTTTACAAGAAGCTCTAGACAAAGTCAACCAGAAGGTCAACATTTACAAGAGGCAATTACAAGAACAGGTTTGAAATTGTTAAAAAATACACGTGCATGTAGTAAATGCTGCTTTAAAATTATTACTATTACATCGTTTCTAAAATATGGTTCGACTAAACTTTTACAGGAAGGTATGAGCACCCAGAGCGTAACTCGAGTAAGGCGATTCCAACGAGAATTGGAAGCAGCTGAAGACAGAGCCGACGCTGCTGAAAGCAATCTATCTTTGATCCGCGCCAAGCACAGGAGCTTTGTGACAACATCTCACCCAGGCTCACAAGTGTATGTTGTGCAAGAATCAAGGGCTACAACTACGACTTCAGAACAATATTAATTCATTTAATAACAATTATTTTCTGTTTTTATTAATTTAACATTTATTTTTTTTTTTAATAATCAACCGAAATAGGCTACACATATTCCACGTGACGCAAATCGTTTTAGCTTTTACCACTCTTCGAAAAACACTTTTTCAACAGCTCTGTGTTTAGTATATTCTCAAAATTACCTACTTTAACTAAACACGATTAATTTACTAAAAAATGAAAATAATAAATGTAATACAGCGAAATAAATGCTTTTTAAGATATATTTATCATTATCACAATCTTCAAGTTGGACAAGCTGGAAAATATCATTACGATCGGTAGACCTATTTTTGGTTATTTATGAATTTCATTCAATATAATATGTATTTCATATGTCTACATCAATAAAATAAATTAATAAATAATTTAAAATAGTTAATTTATTTTTATTTTATTATAGGCACCTTCTCTAGATCTCCGCCTAGTCTACCTGTACTATATATAATATATAATATATAGTTTGATAATTGATAGGTTATAACTTATAACCAATCTGGATAAGTATTTGTCTACTTGTATTTAAATATTATTGATATTTCAAATACCTACCTACTTTTAAAATATTTTTGAAGTGTATTTTAAATACTTAAAAACTACTTTTCCTTCATATTTTTATTCCGGAAATCGGAATACTAAATATCTTGTTATTTTTTTGCAGTTATATTCCAATAACTAATATTTTCTTATTTTACTATTTTAAAATATAATGTTTTTAAAAAAAGTTTTTTACAATGATTTAAAAAATGATTTTTCCAAATGAGCAAATAACAGAAAATCTAAACATGATAGACCCCGAATGTGAAAATTTTTAAATTGTTTAGGGCATGTGTGTTTTAGGTTGACTATTTAATTTTAACTTTTTTATAAAGTTGGGTAGGTAATTAATATCAATTAACATACAAATATTTCAATAGGTACCTACCAATCAAATTTATTGATCTAAAAAAAATGAATGTACATAATAAATTTTAATATTTTTGAAATAAAATATTCGAATACATATTCCAAGTACAAATAACGCTAGGTATTTAAATGTATTTTCTGAGTTCTAAGTACATTTGAAAAGTATTTGATAAGTACAAAACTACTTAAACTAGATACCTACAACCTACTAACTTGTAAGATCTAAAAACTAAAAAGGTATAATTTATTGCATAGGTCAACATTAAGGTAACAAAATAACAATATATGACAAGTCGATAACACAAATTATTGAATCGTTTGATCTATATTGCATTATAGTCAAAAACATATATTTAAACTCATTACCTACAAAAAAAAATTATTTTTGATTTGTCTTTTGCCGTACGTTCATAGTTCATAAATTTTTTTTTAAACATCATAGAGCTACACCGTCAGTGCCGCCAATTACAGTACCTACCTACTAGTTACTACCCAGGTATCATGGACCTCGTGGACCTCAGATTTATCAAAGAGGTTCCTTTTAACAAATTGGATCTAGTCATCATATTTAGGTGTTGGTGAATTCCATATTTCCATATTAGAGTTCATTAAAAAATGACACAAAAAAAAAAAAAATGTTTTGATAATTAAATTTAAAATGATTCCTAATCAAACAGTTTATTTTATTGTACCAAATTCAAAAATATTAACCGTGAAAATTTGAAATATTTCACTAAAACCTATTATTATTTTCTATAATCAATGATTTTTTCAAAAATATTTGAATTAATTTCAAGTTATTTGCACACATTTAAAATTTAAAAAATTTTTTGCTTCATAAGTATCAGAAAATTAAATTATTTTATAATCAAAAACTAATAAAATATTCAATTTTTATAATTGAAAATTTAATAAATGGTTTTTACTGAGAAATAAAAAACCAAAAAACTATAATAACATAATTTTTTTAATAAAGATAATAAAATATATAATAATAAATAAGATGCTGAAACAAAGAATAACATTTTTAGTTTTCTGGTTGTAATTTAATATTATTTATGAGAACTAGAAACTCGACAAGAAACTTTTAATGTAATATATTATTATATTTTAAATAGGTACACAATAAATGTCAATAACATTTTTAAACATTTATGTGTAGATTTATTTTAAAGGTATATTGCCTATTTATACCACATACCTTTTCACATCATTCTATGTATTCTGAATCAAAAGTTAATTACAATAATATATTATGATATAAATATAATATACTATTATATACTACATAATATCATAATAATTAAATATTGATAATATAATAAAATACTCAATGTTTTCAGTAAAAAATAATTCAACAGAGTACAAAATAAAAATAAACTACTGTGATACCAATATAAATATATCAAAAAATAATAAAAAAAATTGTGTGTGCATGAGACCACATGACAGAAGTGAAAACTTCAACAAGGCGAAATTAATAATATAAAATACAATTTTGTTTATTTTATTATTTTTTTTTCTTACTTCAAAAAATATATTAAATAATTAATTTATCTATATTAAATGCTGCTAATACGTGTTATTGCTATAGCGACAATTATTGCTATTAGTCAACTCGAACCGACATCACCCGATTGAGCGTTACATTATTAGCGTGACGGCTCAGTTCAATTCAGTACCCACAAAAAGTGCTAAACTCGCCTAAAGAAGTTTTCACTTCAATAACCATTGTGTAATGTAGACTAGCCATTTATTACTGTGAATATTATCATCCTGTTACATATTATTATTCTCTCATTATCTGTCTAAATGCATCATAAGAGTGTAATAATCAGAATAAAGTTTTTCCTGTAATAGAATATATCATATTATGTGCCTTACAAAAATTATCATTATTTTTTGCATTCTTTCTGAAATCGTTACATTTTAGTGTCCTAGTGATTTACCCGAGGACAATATGACAAAAAAAATCGCTCAACAATTATATTCACTTTAAACATGTATACATGATTAGGAAGAACATACCAACTATGTATTTAAACGGTATAAGTATAATGAGTACCTAAAGATGATACGTAATATAATTAATAATTGTATAAACAACTAAATTTTGAATGGATATATTTTAAATTTTTTGTTTGTAATAGTAATACAGGAAAATTAACTAGTATTTTAAGCAAAATTTAACACAAACATAAACATATATTTATTCACAATATTGTTGCTTTGATAAGTTCTAAATGGTATTAAGTTAGATACCTATTGCATTAAGTTTATAAGAAAACAACAATAATGTATTCATTTATATATATATAAATATATAAATTTATTATTACTGGTTAGCATTGACTATATCAACAAACTCTGGTTTTAAGGATGCACCTCCAACCAAAAATCCATCAATATCGCATTCTTTAGCTAATTCTTTACAATTAGATGCTGTCACAGATCCACCATATATTATGCGTGTAGTTTTGGCAACAGCTTCATTTACTTCGTCAGCTAACCATTTTCTTAAAATTTTATGGACATCTTGAGCCTGAAGAAAAAAAAATATGATAAAAGAACACAATAAAATCATTATAGAAATTTTCAATAACTTACTTGTTGAGGACTGGCAGTTTTACCAGTACCAATTGCCCAAACTGGTTCATAAGCAATAACTACGTTTTGCCAATTGCATATTTTATCCTTTATAGCTTTAATTTGCTTAGCTACAACAGCTTCAGTTTGTCCAGCTTCACGTTCTTCAAGGGTTTCACCAATACATGCGACAACAGACAATCCAGACTCAAGAGCATGATTTACTTTTTCAGCAATGAGCTAAAACAATTTATTATTAGTAGGTATTGTATTAATATGAAGGCTTTATCAGAGAAAACCTTTCCCATATTTTTGTACATTTTGAAATCATAAATATATATTTTAAACTGAATTTATTATTATTTAGGTATAAGAGAAAATAAATGTTTTAACACACATAAAGAAGGATTAACTTATAAATTTATTAAATAGGTATCAAAAACATTTTTCAAGTGACCCTGGAGAAGTTTAAAGGCAGTTCACTCTTTAAATAAATAGAAACATACAACTAATATAAAATTTATTATAGCAGGATGTGGTTAAGTCAAAATTGTTGATATCTCAAATTTTTTCAAGAGTAGCAATAGGAAATAACTGATAGTGTGATTTACTGTTTTTCAAATGTATACAATTTCCAAATATTATTTTGTAAACATCATCAAATGAAGAGGAACACTAAAATTGATTTATTTGTGAACCGGAACGCTATATTTAAATGAGTAACAAACTTGCACTGTGCTCCAATCCATACCCTGAGCCTTAATATTGTTATTGTTATTATTATTACTATGATAATTATTAACATTTGTGTAATTGTTATTTTTATTTTTTATATAGTGTTTAAAACAATTTTCAATAGTGATTATTATTTATTACTTTATTAGCCTATCTATGATCTAAAACTATTTTTGTTATATTTCCTAGTGATTATAAAATGCATTATGACCATTATGTCCTTACTAAAACAAGATTGTTTATTATAATTTAATAATCATAAGAAAATCAAACATACTTTAGAATTAGGACTTATGATCATGATAAAGAATCTTAATTTTGTATAATAGGTATAATGTATTTAATCATCATAAGCAAATAAAACAAACATTTTAAAGTTTAGACTATTGTCTAATCATCACATTAAACAATACAAAAAATAGGAACAAAATTTAAGAGTATTTTAATTTCATAAATATAAAAATAATACACAAATATACTTTATTCATATTAAAAAAAAATAACCCCAGCAACAATAATCATTTTTATAGTATAGCCACACCCTTGCACGCAAGTTGACCACCAAAAATGAATAAAAAACATTAAAAATAAAAATATTTAATTAATTTTTATAGTAATAGAATATACTTATTTTCTTATGTATCATATACCTATTATACTAATTATATACATTACAAACTAATTAAGTGCATAACCTACAAAATGTATATGCACACTTTTGACAGTTATATTTGTTAGAAAAATATTATTTATGAATCCATAGAGGTAAACAAATATACTTTGTAATCTGTATACTCGTATAAATATAAATCATGAACAAACAAAGCTTAAAAAGAATTAACAAGTAATGCGAAGATGATTAGACAAACTATACTTTATACATTACTAAATAAATCACTGATTAGTAACTTATGATAGGTAATAGATACTTAGAATAGGTAATTTGGAATGGATTTAAGTTTTCATAAAATAAGTCTATTTTTTGTGTTAGTAAAGTATCTATTAAGTCAGTTTTTACTTTACAGTTAAATTTCAATACTTACAGTATCAGCCTCTTGGAATATCTGCCGACGTTCAGAGTGACCCAAAATTACCCAATCAATACCAATATCTTTTAACATACTAGGGCTTATTTCTCCAGTAAATGCGCCCTTTTCAGTTTTATAACAATTCTGTGCAGCAACATATATGTTACATGGTGCTTTTTCTTTGACAAAATCCAAGTATATTGCTGGTACTCCAATCAAAACCTCTGTAAAAAAAAAAATTAACAAACTATAAGCACATCACAATCTATTATTGTCATGAACTTACCAACATTAGGATCCAAAGGTCCCTTTACTAAATTGCTGAGTAGTTCATCAGCGACTTTCTTCGAACCATTCATCTTCCAGTTGCCTCCAACAAAAAATTTACGAGACATGTTGGCTGATGAGAAAAACGATCTACAGGAAAAATATAGTGTATAAGAGTCAATGAGCAATGGATGCTGCTACTCCTGCACGGTAAATGGAGATGAATTGATTAGCTAATGAACATTGAACACTGACCGTCAAATCTATTTTGTAATGTTGATGTAGAAACGATGATAGCGGACGTAAGACTTACGTATTGACATGGACCCTGATAAAAACGTAGGACATACTTATGACCTCTAGTGGCGAACTTAAGGTCGTAAAATATATACAATTATTTTAACGACTCAAAATATTGATAACTTTATGATAAGTTATCATTATTCTGTATCTTGTTGATATTTGCTATAGTAGAATGTAAATAACAATATATATTATAATAACTAACATAAAAAGTAGAATATAAATACTTTAAAATTTTAAAATATTAAGTCTCTATGCTTTCAGTTAATGTCTATTAATGTATTATTTTCCTAATTTACAGTGAATTCTAATATAATACATTATTGTCTATTGATACTAGTGCACATTAATCCCTCAGTAATATCAAATACTATAAATTATAGTAGGTATTTAGTGGTTTTTAATTATTATTGAATAAGTTGTAAGTATGTAGCCAGATAGGTATAAGTAATAGCTTAGTTCATAACAAGATAAAGTATACACCTAACACACTTTAATGAAATTGTCATCTAGTACTGATTTTTAGTAGTTATGGTTGCTTGATCTTTGTTGAAAGACTAGGTATTTGAGAATATAATTCTAGCATTCTAAAAACTCTTTAATTAATTATTTATAATTAAGAGTTGATACTTATAACAATTATTAACATAAACCTGAGGTTCAATTATAATAATACAATTAAAATTATAGAAATGGATTACAAAAAAAAAATGTAATAATAATAATATTTAGTACAAGTGTGAATTTATTGACATGAAGTTTTTTTTAACTTATTATTTAAAACTATATTGTAATTAATAGATTTCTTTTAACATAATTTTAAGTTATGAATAAATTAAATTTTTTTACTATTAATTTTGCATTGAAACAGAATATAAACTATTTATTATTCTAAAAAGTATAATCTACATTTTATTCATACAAATTTTGTTTTCTATTTAATTCAAATTATATAGGTATGTAATTTTTTTTCAAAATAATTTTTTATGCTATCAAAATAAATATCTTATGTATTATATCCACAAACTATTTTCAAATTATAAATTGTTATTAATTAATAATAAACCATTTTTGAACAAAATAAATTAAAACGGTTAGATTAATGGAAAATTAATTTTTAATGTGATTCTTCTGTATTCTGTCTAGTATTATAATATTTATAGTTTTTGAAGGTTTAAAACACCTTTTAAAAATTAAGATTTTATAATAATACTTAAAAATTAAAACATAAAGTGTTGTCATAAAAACTAATTTAGTTAGAATTTAAGACAATATATTTAAAAAAGAAACAAACTATATATAATACACTTAGTTTCGTTAATATAATATAGTAAAAAATAAAAGTAATTAGTTCACATAAATGTCATGTTATACAAGACTTACCTTCTAAAATAACTGTGTATATATGCCGACATTATAGAAATTTTATAATTTTGTAATGAAAAATACTAATTTCATCTATATAATATTATAGATGCTGAATAGTAAAAAGTAAAAAAAAATATGGATTATACATTAACATGGAAAAATGTATGAAAATAACCATAGATATTATACTCAGAGCATACGGTCTATGAAAATAACTAACACAAATAACAGTGCTGTAAATAGGGGAGCAAAAAGAGCCACTTTGACCCACAAACCATTTTAAAAGAATAAAATATTTCAAACGACTGCCAATTGTGCCAGTTGAAAATACAAATTTTACTATTATTTAATTAATATTTGGTATAAAAAAATATATGCAAATCTATTAATACATAATATTTTTTTCAGTTGTTAAATCAAACATCCGTGTTTTTTAATGTTTTGATCTTCATATAACTCATGGCGAATAATCCTGTAGATGAAATAACTCATAAAGAAGAAAAAAAGTTTGTGTTCAAAGACTCAACTTTTGACGTAAGTAAACGTACTAAAATCTTTCATTTCTTAATTTGAATTATTAAACATCACTAAATTAAATTTAAAGAATGCAATAAGCATAATATTTATTTTATAACTATAAGTTTATATTTAAATGAAATTTTTAAAAAAATATGGTCGATAATTTTACTAGATAATTAATTCTCTCTATTTGATAATATTTACTACTAAATTTACTAAAAGGTGTATCATACTTAATGGCTTTAATTGTACCAACAATATTGTTTCTGTTTATAGTTGAGCACTATTAGTAACACCTATTGTACACTGATACAAGTACTTATAGATTCTTCAAAAGAATTTAATTTTTTTTTTTTCTTAAAGTAGTTCAACAAAACTATATTCCATTATCTATAACTTTTTTACTTATACAAACTCTATTTTCATTTATTATAATAAAATAATTGTCATTATTTTTAAGCTAGAGTAACAATTTATATAAAGTTTGTACTGTTCTGAACAGTAGAATAATTTACCTCTGAGAGCAGTACATCTTACATAAAGATAAATAGTGTGTGGTTTATTTATTAATTTTGAATAATTATATATGAAATTAAGTTTTTTAGTTATTATCAGTAATTAATATTGCAGAGCACCAAAACAGTCAATGGAAAAAAAAAATTGTGGCGTTCTTTAAAGCAAATAACAGCCCAAGAAAGAAATTTGCCCTGGCCTGATGATTCAATTAATTGTAAATAAACCTTATTATTACCTCATACCTCATAATTTATTTGTAAAATACCTGTTTGCAGATAGCAGTATTTCTGCTCCGCCATCATTCAAACCAGCCAAAAAATATTCAGATATTAGTGGATTAATTGTAATAATGTTAAAATGTTTATTTATGAATACACAATTAATTTCCGTTTTTATATATTTTTTTTAAGGCTAAGTACAAAGATCCCCAAACATCTTTATACTACGCTGGACATGAAGAATTCAGTACCATAAGAAGTCTGCCTAGTGATATTATTACAGGATATTTGACATTACGAGGAGCATATAATCCGATTGGATAATATTAAGCTCGATAAAGACTTATGTACATAAAATGATTAAATATGTTTGTAATAGCAAAATGTATATTACTATCTTGAATTAATATTAAACAATAATGAACTTTATAAATCAATGTTTATTAATAACTTTATCATCTCTTAATCCTCCTATTCCTGCATAATTACATCACTACTTGAATTAGTATAAAAACACACAAAATGTATTATCTTCAAACTTGTGGATCAACTTTAGGTTCATCGAATTTAATTGTTGGGAACTTGGTAGGATCTTCATTTGGTGCAATGTTGTATTGTCTGCCTATCTTTTCTAGATCAGCCTTGTAACCTTTATCAATTGAAGGGTCAAATGTCTTGGAATCAAATTTTCCTTTGTACTCGCGAATTTTATCCAAGAACAATTGTTGAATGGGATCTGAAACGTTTGCCATCAACACTGATGTAGCCGATATGTTGCGACGAACGAATCGGCTAGCCGATCCATTGGCATTCAATTTTTGTAATAAATTAAATGACAACATGTTCTGAAATAATGGTTATACATTTATTGATAAATGAATCTTATACATACAAAAAAAAATCCAAAAATACTTACTCTATGTTAAGTTATAACTCGTGGTCCGTGGAACAAGTATATAAACTTCCTGATAAAAGTTTCAAGTTAAAATTTTGTGAGAAATTTCTAGGTACATAAAATCTCAAATCATATGTCCGACTGTCCTATCTACAAGACGAATCACGAATGTCAATTTTTTTTTATGATTAAAGACAGTGTATCCAAAATAACATTTTTCAAGAGTAATTATATAATATATTAATATACATTATTTATTCAGACAACGTATTAAAAATTGAAACATAAACAACATTTTTTCAATATCAATTTTAGTTTTAATTCATATTAGATTTTAACAGAAGTTAAAAATTCTGAAAAAATATTTTACATTCTTCTAATCGTAGAAAGTTATGATTCTATAACTACGTTGCAGTGAATTCATGTTTTATGATAAGCGTGTGGTCATGACAACAATAACAAAGAATGACTGGGTGGTTTTCTTTATTTAAATAGTTAGAAAATAGAATATAAATATTAGATAATAGTAAACATTAAACAATATTTTTAGTTAGTTAATTTACATTTTTTTTAAAAAAATTTTTTTTATAAATTTACCATAATGTTGATTACTGTCACAACACACGACGACCACTTGTTTGTACTCGACGTAAGCGAGGACTTAGAACTAATCAATTTCAAAGCACTTTGTGAAGTAGAAACTGGAATACCATCACAGGAGATTGGGCTTACACACAATGGTCAGCTTTTGGTTGACGATTTTAAAACGATGAAAATCTTGGGTGTTCATGATGGAGATGTTATTATAATTCAAAGAGTTGCAAGTAGCGTTACTGCAATGGATCACTCATTTAGTAGCCCAAGCAATAGTATGCATGTATGACATAAATTTAATCAGACATTGTATCTGTAACTATTTTTATGTTTTAGACGTGTTACCACAATTTGACTTTAGCCGTATTCAAGTACCTGGTTCATCTAATAGTAACACAAACAGTAACAGACAACATCAAATGCAGGATGCAGAGTATGTTAGGAACTTATTTCTCTCCAGTCCAGAACAACTAGCACTCCTGAAGCAAAATAATCCCAGACTTGCAGATACATTAACCTCTAACAAAATAGGTCAGTAGATAGTTACATTTATTTAATATCAAATACAAAGTTTTATTTATTCGTTATTAAAATAGATAATTACTATTATTGACAATATCATAATAAGTCGACAATACATACGGAGCTATATTACATTAATATTAAATTGAAGTTTAATGTAATTTTCAGTACACTGTCTGATGTATAAATTATATCAATCTTATGGGCTGTAGAGTAAATTCGATATTATTACATAATGTTATATACAAGGTGATTTGCCAAGCATGCTTGCACCCTTTTTTTCTTCAATATGGCAGTTATTCAAAATCTGATATTTTATTTTTTAACAAATATACCTACTCTTATAGTCTTTTATACCATATTTCCAATTCTCGAGATTTTTTTGTGCCCATTGAACATACAATTTTTTTATTTTCAAATAAGATGCCCCCTTTTCAACTATAATTTGTTAAAATTTTTTTAAACATTTTGATGTTAATAAACAACTAGTTTTTATGTTATTTAACTTTGTATACTAAAGATAATAGGTTTATGTTATAAATTATAAACTTTTAAGCATGTATAATTTGTAAAAATGGTCCCAATATAATAAACATTAGTTATAATTAGTGGCGTGTCCAACCTACTTTTTGAATAATAACAAATATTTAGTAGGTAGTTTAAGGATAAATGGTTATCATTATGCGATTTCTTAAAAATTTTAAATTCAAACGCTCATAAAATTTTTGCTATAATGAGGCTTCGAGTTTTTTCTATAGCCATTTGAAGGAAAACTTATGTATAAGTTAGTATTGAATTTTTCAATCTTAGATAAAATAAATACAAAAAATGTTATGAATTTTCAACTACAAAATTACTTGTAATTTTGACCTATTTTAATTGACACATTTGATCTTTAAACCCATTTAAAAATGAATGTGACCAACAATTTTTTATTTGTTTTAACTACAATAAATATAACTTATAAGAAACCTTGTATTTAATTTTCAAGTTTTTTAGTGATCCAAATTTTTTTTATTTACACTTACATGCAAAAAAAAAAAATACTTAGATAAATCGAAAATTTCTCAAAAAAGCCAAAATATTTTTAAAAAATTTAACTGTATAATATAGATAACACTAATATTTCAAGTATTTATAGTGATTAGTTTTTGAGTTACAACTATATAAAAACGTCTATTTTGTCGATTTAACTGGTTTTCCGTCACATTTTTTTTAAAACTGTACAGGAAAATTTTTAGTTTTGACCTTTAGAATTGCGCCAAGGATATTCACTTATCATACCCCCCCATAGTTTGAATTGAAGCATTATTTCGATAATATTTTTTGTAGATAGATGTGTGAACCGCATCTTTTTATATTGTTTTCAGTTCCTGTAGTATCAGTGGTATCATGATAATAATATGCAATAATAAATATTAATAATATTAATATACTTGTGATAAAAAAAGCAAACAGTCAAATAAAAATTGGGCAGGCCGGGGCCTAGTCAGCCTACCCTGTTATAATACTTACCACTGGTTATAATATATCTATTTTATGTTTTTGTTAAAACATTATTTAAGACTTATACTTGTATATTATATTTTAATCACTAAATAAAATTAACTTATTCAAATTTTTAATTATTAATATCAATATTTAAAATAAAAAAATTTAATCAGAAGTTGAAATTGCCATAAGACTTCTTAAATTTTACAAAAAAATCTCAATAATTTGAAAGTATATTATTTAATATTATTCTAAAAATGTCTATTATGATACCTATAAATTTCTTTAAGAAGGAGTATTGTAGGAAGTTATAAGTTTAAGACATTCATTATATTTAAATATTTCATATTTAAAGGAATTTAGTCAAGAGATAATTTCTAAACTCAAATAACATTAAAAATAAAGTAGATCACTTCTTAATGTATGTTTGCATTAATACAATTGTTAATAGTATGAAAATTAAATAACTAATTTTTATTGCAGAAGATTTTGCGAATGTCATGGCTGAGCAAATGGAAGAACGTAAAAAACGTGAGGACCAAAGAATTAGAATGATGAAAGCTCATCCATTTGATTCGGAAGCACAGAAATTAATAGCAGAAGAAATTCGTCAAAAAAACATTGAAGCTAACATGGAAGCTGCTATGGAGTATAATCCAGAAATGTTTGGAACAGTTGTCATGCTTTATATCAATTGTAAAGTGGATGGATATCCTGTGAAAGCATTTATTGATTCCGGAGCTCAAACTACAATAATGTCATCTGCTTGTGCTGAAAGATGCAACATCATGCGTTTAGTTGACAGTAGATGGGCTGGATTAGCTAAAGGTGTTGGCGTTCAAAAAATTATTGGCAGGATACACATGGTTCAAGTTGCAATTGAAAATGATTTCTTAACAACTAGTTTTTCTGTTCTTGAAGATCAGCCAATGGACATGCTTCTTGGATTAGACATGTTAAAAAGACATCAAGTAAAAACTATATTTTATAATTAATAAAGACTTTCTTTCATGAACATTTTTGCTAACATGATTCTTCTTTTGATATCCAATTCATTTTCCTCATTCTTCATTTTAATTTCTTTTTTCATAAACATACACTTATTATCAAATCTGTATTCTTGAAAACACATTTTGTGTTTTTATCTTCAATATTACTTATTAGTGTCAATTGACCTAATATTGGACAAGTTAGTTTATTAGTATTATCTCATCGGGCACTTTGTGGATTTTTAATTTATTTTTTAATCTTAAATTTGATTATAGATGTAAAATATAAAAAAAATTTAAAATGCTCATAACTTACTTTAAAATATAAATATCAGTAGAAGCCTAGGAGATGTCCTAGGGCCTAGACTAGATAGTAATATAGTATTATTATTTATTACCTTTAAATTCAATACTAGATAATATTAACTAATATATAGTTAACACAAAATTAGTTATTTTCATTCAAATTTGCTAATTTGCATTTATAAAACAAAAGCAATAGATGTTGATTTGGCAATCTGTATACTAATTAGTAATTATGTACATTTATTTACTTTAATTTTTCCTATATTTCTTATACATTGTTATATGATAAAATACTAATTTAATGTTTTAACAGAAATGTCGATTATCTAAAGAATTAATATGTATCTTTATTTATTTTAATAACTAGTGTTGCATAGACTTGGAACATAACGTTTTGAAAATTGGAACTACGGGGACTGAAACACCATTTTTACCTGAAAATGAATTGCCAGATTGTGGTCGTCTAACTACTTCCAGTGATCATGATGGAACTAAAAGTGAGGATAAAGAACTAAGAAAAGCTATAGATGAAAGCAAAAAAATGCAACAAAGTAGCGGTAAATATTAAATTTTCATTAAGTTATTTTAAAACTAATATGTTCTTTTTTCCTAAAGTATTTAAATATTATTGTTATAATTAATTAGACAAGAGGAGAAGAGATGCCTACTTTGTCCAAATTACAAATTTCCCATTATTTCCAGGTACCTTTTTTCTTTCCAATCTATATTTGTTAGTAGTTTCTTGGTTGTATATATTATGCTAAATATTTAATTTTGTTATCATAAAAAGCTATTGGATACAAAAAAATTGTTTTATAATTTTATATTTTGTCTTATTTTTAGGTACCAGCAGTAACTCTAGTCATTCTTTTAAAGAAAGTGATATTATAGAACTTATCAACTTAGGATTTTCTAGAGAACAGGTAAATTAAAATTAAAATTCAATATGTTCAATATGGATAAAAATATAAAATACTATTTTTAAAAAATGTTTAATTCTTGATATACACTTAATTAGTTTTTGAACATAATAATATCAGGGAGGATGTCTAAAATAAAATAATTGTAATATAAACTCTGTCAAAAAATCACTACATTGTGCAATATAGTCGAGGATCAGTTATTGTGCTCCTGACTTATAGTGATCAGTTGTATTGAGTGTTTTAACTAACATTAAATATATATATTATATATCTACTATAATGTATACATTTGTAGTTGATTCAATAAATTCAAATATATTGACACTAGTCATTAAATAATTTACTAACATAACTATTCCTAGTAAACTCATAACTATAAGAATACACATTATAAGTACATTTATTTGAATCATATATTTTCAAATTTAACATTACAAACTATATTGTAATTTAATAAAACTTATGTTTTCCAACAAAATATTTATTGATGTTATAAATATATTAATTTCTTTTCTTTTTTTAGGTTATTCAAGAATTAAAAAGATTTAATGGAAATAAGAATGAAGCTATGGCCTCCTTATTTGCAAAAATATTAAAATTTTGACAGTTGTCAGAAATGTTTAACAAAATTAATATAAAATATTCTTCCTCTTCGAGACTGTTTCTATTTTCCAGTCAATTTTAGTTTTAATTTTTCAAATTTGTATTTCATTATTTTTATAATTTCTTGGCTGAACTTCTATATATATTGTTTTCAATAAATTAATTTAACAATACATTTTTAAAATGAAACTTATAAATACCTGAAAATGTATAATATTTTGAGCTACATTGCATGTCTGATTTAAATAAAGTGATGTTATCTGTTTAAAATATTATTAAAATCATTTAAATAAAAGGTATTTATGAGTTTCTAATAAAATTCCTTTTTAGTAATTTTTCTCTCTTTGGTAAAATGTTAACTTCTTTTTATTTAGAGACTGTATTTTCAATATAATGACTTTTTGTCTATTATTTACACAATTATATAAATTCATCAAAGGTGTTAAGTTTTTGTACGGTTTATGTATGTAGTCTTATTTTAAAAGTAAATAATAACAAATAAATAAGGTTTGGGATTATTAACCACAATAATGATAAAATAATATATTTCAATATTTGTAGTTTTTGCATTACCTAAAATATTGTGTTCAAAACAAATGCATGATTGTATAAAATAAAAATAATTTAAAAACCAATCTTTGTTATAATTATTTTGCATTGCCTACTTATTACTCTATATTTCTCAATCCTTTTATTTCAAATTACAATAGTAATGTTTAACAATTCATTCATCAAATTATTTTAAAATTTATTTTAACAAGAAAATGGATTAAATAAAAATAAGTATGTAAAATTAATTAATGATTATATTTATGTATATATTATAATACATCTATACATTATATCTTTTAATTCAAAGATAAATGTTTAGACTTTTTTAGTGATTATCTAATCAATTATGCATTTATTTAAGACTATTGATAAATGTATATTCTCTAAAGCTATAGTCACTCTCTCTTAATCATCAAATTGTGTAATTATGGCATGTTCAATTGTATAAGTACTAGAGAACGTGGTTTTATAGTGATAGATATTTTAATGCTCAGTGATAGAAAATCAAACTTTAATGGATAATCCAATTAATATAACCATACTACAATAGGGTGGATAGGTTGTAAAAATAAAACTTGAACTACATTGATGCTATCAATCTATAACATCAACATAAATATTTTTTTTAATGGTAAGTATTAAATATTTTAGAATCTCATGTTCAACATAAAATTATTGAAAATATAATACAACATTAAACTTTTAGTTGAGCTCTGCTTTTCATATAAATACTTTAATTGTGAGAGTGAGACAAAGGTTCTCTATATTTTGTATAATACAAATTGTAAAAAACATAACGCACTAATACATAGATATCATCAACTTTGATACTCAATTTATAATACTTACTATTGTATGTCAATTGTTTTTTTTTTTTTTTTTAATATTTGAATATACAAAAATAACAAGCATTTAAAAAAAATAGTGTCTGAAAGAACCTCGTCATAAAAGAGGTACCTATATTATATTATGTAAAAATGTGGTCTATAATTTAATTTAAGTTGACAATTTTTTATTTTTATAGCTTCCATATTTAACTACAATTAGGTAATAAAAAAATTTTAAAATAAAGAACAATTTGTTTTTACATTAATTGCACTTAACAAATTGTCAAAAATTAGCATCCCAAAAGTAAGTTTAAACTAGAAAAAAACTAAAAGGTATAAATAAATTCTAGATTATAAAATCAAAATAGTTGTTGAAATTATTTTTTATTTACATCCTTAATTATTGAATCTCAAAGTTAACAATCAAGGAGTGTAATACTAATATAATAATTAAACAATGGTATTTTCAAATGTTAACCAATCAAAAGTAATCATAATACAAGCACAAGAAAGATTTTTTCCATAATATTTCATGGGTACCTACATAATATTATTAAACAATATAAATAGTATATTATAATAATTAACGTTAAAAAGTAATAGATTTTTGTAAAAAAATTATGTCGGTTTATCACTTATTTGAAATCATTGACATTCATTGTTCATCTAGACTCTAAAGCCTAACCTTCCCAGACTGTGGTTCACGACCCAAAAGTGGATCGCTATTATATTTTTGGTAGGTCGTACTATATTTTTATATTAAAAATTTTAATAATAATGTATATTGATAAAATCTATCTTTATATTTATTTTTTGCAGTAAGCAACTGATTCACAAAAAAAAAGGTCATTCATTGATATTGTGGGTCGCCAAATTTAAAAAAATTCTCAAAATGGGTCATAAAATAAAAAGTTTGGGAACCTCTGATCTAGACTCTAAAGATTATAAGTATCATCAACGCAATAGGTAATATAAAATTGTAAAACATAAAAACCTAGACAAGTCAAATTGTTGTTTTAAATGTTTATCAATACTTTTTAATTAGACTTATATATATGTGTAATATTAAATTAAATGCTCGGACTTCGGAGCGACTCGGCGACTAAACTCAAGTCAATACTCAATAACTCCTAAGTGTCCATTATCCTTTCCCAAAGCATATAAGTAGACAGTAGTAAGTACCTATTATGCTGCATATATATTTTATTATTCATAATCATTCAATATATTTTTTGCTAATCAATTAGTACTTATAGTAGTAACTAGTAAGTAGTATTAAAAATTACATACCTATTAGACGTCCTTGAACATTAATTAATACAGCAAGTTCACCTTTTTTATATTTCACTTCTCTAATTATAGCAACACACAATTGTATTATATCAGTTCACGAATTAATATAGGTATATTTTAAGTATATCTTAATTATTCGTGTATCCGTGATCCGTCAGTAAAATTTAAAAATGGTTCCCGCCACAACATTATCAGCACAGTAACCGTGGTATAACCTACAATAAAATGCTCATAGACATGTAATAGAATATATATGTCTATGAAAATGCTCGTGTCGGCGGTTTAATGAATAATGATAGCGAAACAAAGATTGTAAATTTGTAATTCAGTAATTGTAACTAGTAAGTGATTTATTTTCATACGGATAATTTCATATTTATGGACGTCTAGCATAGACACAGCTTGTGAGTGATTAACTGTAAGTCTGATCTTTTGAAATCAACGAAGTCATGATCGTTAAATTATAACTCACTGTCATTCCGTTTTCGTAATCTGTTTCCTATTCTCGCAGATACTCCTTTTAGGTTTACCATAATTATTTTTTAGTGTTTTTAGTCATGGAATCAGTCACCAAAAACGTAAGTACTGATTTCTATTTTATTGTTTCCGTAGCGAAATGTAATTTAAGTTAAGTTAATCTATATCTACTTTTAAATTACATGTAATAAATTATTTTATACAGTTTTCTAATGCACACTTGGGTTCTAAGAACGCAAATGATTTAACTGCGGACAGTCGAAGCAATACTTCCAGCGAAGACGACAAAGAATTGCCAGCTTCTGAAAAATCATTATTGCAAAAAATTGTGCGCACGGGTCTTATAACTTCTAAACATGATATCGAGGTGCAAAGACAAGACCCAAAATCACCATTATATTCAATTAAATCATTTGAGTTACTTAAACTGTAAGATTTTTAAAATTAAACTCTTACAATATTAATAATTAAATTATATATAAATTATTAAAATATATTTATAAAGTAAAATATAGCAGTTTATTGATGAGTTATTTTTGTTTTCTTATTTTTATAGTCATCCAAACTTGCTTAAAGGAGTTTATGAAATGGGCTACAATGCACCTTCAAAGATTCAAGAAACTGCATTGCCTTTACTCTTGGCCAATCCGTAAGTCTATCTTAAAACATTACTTACAACAAACTCAAATACTGAATTAATTTTTGTTTGTATTAATATTTTAATTTAACTATAATTTGTGTTTAAGTATAATATATTCTAACTATTAACTGATAAATATATATATTATTATTATTAGGGCCCGGATTTTTATGCAAATACATATTCTTCTACATTTGACGTATAATAATTCTAATTAAATGTCTTGGCGTTTCATAAAACGTAGATTCTACTGTTAATTTTTTTCTTGCATATTTGCATCAAAATGCATAATAATTGCATATTTCGGGGTAATTACATAAAATGTGCATATTTAATAAATACCTACTTAATAAAATATTTTACTAAAGGGAATTCCATGACAGGCGTATAGACGTGTTATAGACATTTTCTTAAAGATATATATATATATATATATCATAATCTGATTTTTGGGACATGCGATTAAGCTAACATAATATTATAGTTATATTAGTTATTGGCTGTTGTTCGTTGGTGTAGTGCGTCCACGGTTTTTATTTCTTAATATTAATTATCAACATTTAAAAAACTGCCAAAGGCAAATAAAGCACATCATTATGTTACCAGTTATCTAGACCAGCGGTTCTCAAACATTTTTTTGCTTACCACTTAGATGTATTATTAATCAGTTACGTACCACTAATGACTATAAATAGAACAATCCAAATTGTCAATTAAATACTTTTTTTTTAGTTAAATACATTTATTTTAAATAATATGGCAGTAAAATACTACAATATAATTGTTTTTATTTATTAGTTTTTTTAAATAAGATATGAATTAAATAACAAATTTTTAATGAGATCAGATTCGAATATTTATTATTGATTTTCCGTTCTACCATGATTTGTCCATACGCGTACCACCATGTAATCTTTCGCGTACCACAGTTTGAGAACCGCTGATCTAGACATATTTAAGGCTGGGGCCACACATAGCGGTTGAGCCGCAGTGGTCGAACCGCGACATGATGTGGTTGAACGTGAACCGCGTATGTGTGAACGAGTATCAGGCGGTTGCATTTGAAATCAAAAAATTTCGCTGCTGCTCAATCGCTATGTGTGGTCCTGGCCTTAAACAGATGGAGGTGTATTATTTTGTATTTGTTGTGGTATCAACATGTCATGTAATAGAAAATCACAGGTTACACAACATTTAGAAACTTACAAACAAATCGGAAACTATAAGTTTAAGTCTAATAAAGAACAGGTCAGTTAATAATTTATTCAAAAATCGTTTACTCAAGCTAGAAAAAATAGCCAACATTTAAATGAGTTTAACAATGATTTAACAACGTTTATGGTAGCAAATGATATCCCTTTATGGAAATTAAAAAATGCAGTTTAACAATTTTTTTGAAAAGTATATTAAACTAAAATTACCTGATGAATCAACTGTACAGAAAAACTATATTCCATTATGTTACGAAGACATATTAAATAAGATTAGGAAGGAAATAGGGAATAGTTCTATTTGGGTATCAATAGACAAAACTATTGATGTCCAAGGACGATATGTCACAAATGTAATAATTAGTTCTCTGTATTCTGAAAATTCAACACATATTGTTTTAACTGTTGAACATTTAGAAAAGTCAAATTTTCAAACAATTTCGAAATTATTCAATGATTCAATGAGTATATTACGGCCTGAAAAAGTATTGCATGACGAAGTGTTATTGTATGTCACAGACGACGCTCCTTATATGGTAAAATCTGGACATGTGCTTAAGGTATTTTATCCTAAACTAATCCATATTACTTGTATGGCCCATGGGCTTCATAGATTATCGGAAGCTATTAGGGATAAATTCTGAAATGTTGATTTGTTGATGTCTAACAAAAAAAAAGTTTTTTTAAAAGCACCTAGTCGGGTAGGTACTTTTAAAGAAAAATGTCTAAACTTAAGTTTACCCCCACAACCTATTATTACCCGATGGAGAATGTGGCTTGATGGCGCGTTTTATTATAGTAAAAACTTTGACATAGTCAAAGAAGTTATTGACACATTTAACTCAAATGATGCAAAGTCTATTCAAAATACACAACAATTATTCAATGATAACTCAATCAAAAATGAACTTTCGATAATTCTATCAAATTTTCAATGCATAACAGACACCATCAAGTGTCTAGAAAAATCAGGTGTCAATCTTGGAAAAAGTCTAGAATTGGTTCAAAATGTAGAAGATAAACTATCGGAAGTATTAGCAAAAAATCCCGGATTATCACAATTAAAAAAAAATTCTGAAATTATAAGCAGAAAAATAATAAACAATGATGAAGATCTTGTAGAGTTGTCATCAGAAGACATTTCTTGTTTCAAATATGCACCCATTGTGTCAGTAACGTGGAAAGAAGTTTTTCGAAAAATACAAAGTTATGTTACACGACAATCGTAGAAGTTTTCAGTTTGATAATTTAAAAGTTCATTTTGTTACATCATGTTGGTACTCCTTCAATAATTAATACACATTTAAAAAAATGATATTTAAATTGTATTTTTTTTTTCACTTTATACTATATTTTTAAATTTTTGATTTATTAAACAATACATTTTTTTGCATATTTTTGAATTTTCGAGTGTGTATTTAACAATAAGGTTTGCATAAAAATGTTGGCCCTAATTATTATTAACAATGATACCTAATTGTTTAACATGTTATAGACCTCAAAATTTGATTGCACAATCACAGTCAGGTACTGGAAAAACAGCAGCATTTGTTTTAGCTATGTTAAGTAGAGTTGACCCGGAACTTCAGTACCCACAGGTAATTTATACTAGAATATTATGAAAATGGAACGTTTAATTCATTATTAATGTTTTTGTAGGTAGTTTGTTTGTCTCCCACGTATGAATTAGCTATTCAAACGGGGGAAGTTGCAGCAAAAATGTCTACTTACTGTCCAAACATAAGGCTAAGGTATGCTGTTCGTGGTGAAGATGGTTTGTATTTTTATTTATTGTTTCTTCATTTTTAAGACCGTACTACTTGTATTAATCATTTTTAGTTGAAAAGGGTTCTAAAATAGAGGAACAAATAATTGTGGGTACACCTGGAAAAGTTCTAGATTGGGCAACTAAGTACAAATTTTTTGACCCCAAAAAAATTAAAGTATTTGTGTTGGACGAAGCAGATATTATGGTTGATACTCAAGGTCATCAAGATCAAAGTTTCCGCATTAGAAAGTAAAATTTCTTACCAATATTTTTATTTAAATTTAAAATTTTAATTTCATATTAAGGTTACTACCTGAAACATGTCAAATGATGTTTTTTTCGGCTACATACACAGAAGATGTTATGAGGTTTGCTAATGCTATTGCGCCTATGTCCGTCATCATAAGATTAAAACGTGAAGAAGAAACATTAGATAATATTAAACAATATTATGTTAATTGCAACAATAAAGAAGATAAATACAATGCATTAGTTAATATTTATGGAGGAGTGACAATTGGACAAGCTATGATCTTTTGTCAGGTAATTTAAGCAAAATATTAATAAAGTCAATAACTCTTCATTTCCCATTGCATACTTTATTATATCTTAAGAATTTATTGATTGATTGTCTAAGAAAGTTGAGTATCTTAAATAATAGAGAATTAAAACATAATTATCTATTATTGTTAACAGCTTTATTAGCCACTTAGTTTTTTACTATTAAAAATAATTAATCTTAATAAAACAAAATTACTGTCTCTGAATCACATTATTTAATTTAAATATTTTTTGTATTTGTCACATTTAATATTGGTGTAGTGTGGTAATTAACACACTAATAGCTTATTATGTATGTTAAGTTAATGATGCTTATTATTAAATTTTACTTGCATGTTTATATATTTATAGCCCACGCAATCAACCAACAATCTTTTGTTTTATATACAGTAGTCACCGCTTATTAAACTCTGTGGGACCAGACTATTTTGAGTCCATTGATCAAATTATGTTTATTGGATTTTGCCTTTTTGGTCAATTTAATTATCATTTCTTTATACGCTTCATTTTGCTTGAATACATCAAAATTACCTCTTTGCTGAATCCCTCTACTAAGCAAATTACTGATACCATTTAAGCAAGTTTATTCAATGTAGTTAAGTTTTTTATTATATTATATTAATGTAATTTTCAAATGACTCCATCCATTAACAGTTGTGTGAGGTTAACTTTTTTTTTACATAAACAATCTGTACAGTTTTGCACAATAGATTTATATGATGAAAGTAATTAAAAGATACGAAAGTCGTGAATTAAGCAGCCACCCATTAGTGACTCTTGGCTTTTGATTAGTTAGTTATTTTTTTTTGGCCATGATACATTAGACATTAAAGTTTTGTAAAAGGTCACGGTACCATTTCCTTTGTAATCGGCGGTTAGGAAAGATCTTTTATGAGAGGCTTAGGATGAGTTTGGAGTCATTTATGAAATTGTGTGTAAAAAATTTGTGCCTCCTCGACTATTGTTTTCATATGGAGATCATAATGTGTGAGTTTAATAAATTATTTTTATATGTTATTATACGTGCAAATTGGGACCAGCCTTTTTGAGTTAAATAGGTAAATGCGTCAATTAACCATAGGTCCTATAAGTGGTGACCACTGTCTGTTTTATATAAACTTATTTTCAACAGCAATCTTTAATTGCTAAAAGTTAAAATTAAGTTTACATATTTTATTGAATGATATTGAATATTGATAAAACCTAATAGTAGCACATTAGAACAGAATAGATATAACATTTGTTTAAATTTTAAAAATATTACAATGCATTTAAACCCATGGTCAGTATTAAATATATTTAATTTATCTTTTTATTTTTAATATAAACTTTTTTTCTGCGTCTTTATCTAAATTTCTAAGATGCTTTTTATGTTACTACATTTAATGTTATCAGCTAATAAAGTGACATAATTGTTACTTTAATAAAACCGTATATTATATATAACTCATATAATCCATAATTATTTTTGGAATATCTTATATTTCAAAAAACATGTTTTTGATCCAATATCTTTCCCCAAGAGAAATATTTATTACTTGTTAATTTAATTTTGCCGGAATTCATTTACATTTTTTTTTTCAAATATAAAAACATGACCTATGGCCAGAGGACTGGCATGTTACTGCCCCCATGCTGTAATTCACTTCCTATCCAATAGGGTGTTTTAAGTGTGAATAGAACATGCACAAAAAAATTTGCATTTTGATAATTCATGGGATGATTTTACCACTAAAATCGCAGCAATCACGTCATGCTTGTTTTTATGTGTCTGAGTATAATAATTAATAACAATTCAATATTGATAATAATAAAATATTTATTATTTATAAAATTATAAAGTTTATGTATTTATATAAACTAATATGTTCTATGCTATTAATATAAATAAAGTAAAAAGTTATATAAGCATATAATTTTAATTTCAGTAGAATGTGATCTAGTTATAACACTTAACTATTACATAATTTTAATATTAATAGACTGATTGATACCTTGTAATATTTTATCAAGAGCTATTTGTTTATTATCGATAATAATTGTTTTTAGTGATTTACATTTTGTTAATTCTGTGCATGAAATGTCTTGAATTTGATTGTCTCTCAGATCTAAACTTTCTAGATTATTTAAAGCAGGAAAATTATTCAAATTTGCCAGTTTACAATTCCGTAACGATAATTTTTTACACATAATTAAGTATTTTAAATGATTTAAATTACTGTGGGATAAATCATTATCACTCAAATCAATATTTATGCTAAATAGAAACATATGCATGTGATAAAATGCTGTTAATCCATATCCTTTCAAATTTATGTCATCCATGTTTTTGTTATTGTTGTTAGCAATCCAGTATTCAATTTTATAACGGCTTTCAAGATCATGATAATAATTTTTTCTTTTGGTGTCTAATTCTTTTAATAATTTGATATTCTTGAGGCAATTTTCAAAATAACTTTTTGGTTTTAATGTGTAAAGAAGTAACACATAAGTGAGTAAAGCCCACTTACTTTCTGGTTCCAATTCTAGTAGTTGATGTAAACTGTCCAGTTGACCATTTAAAACAAGTTGAAGCTGTTCACTAATATTTAGATTAAATATATCTTTTTGAACATTATCCAGTGATGCATCATCTATTACTTGGTTAAATTCATCAATTATCTGTATCTTGTTAATGTTCACATTGTCTAATTTTGTATACCAAACTTTTGAATCGAATTGTTCCCAAATTGTTTCTCCTAGTCCAATAATTTTATAATTATTTGGTAAATTTCTATTAAGTATAAGATAAACTGTATTTTTTATTTGAGAAACTTTGTATATAATCTTTATTGGTTCTAATTTTCCTATAAGCCATCGTTGGTATATCCAAGCACTTTGATCTGAAGGGTCAGTAAATGCTGCACTTTCTACCAACGATAATTCTGATATTTTTGTACATTCCTCATCTTTACCTGCTGCACTGAAAAGTTTTGATCGATAATGCCATGCAGAATAGTTTGAAAAATTTGACTCTATCATTTCCATAGTAAATTTCAATTCATTTTCAATTGGTTCTTGACACTTGGAGGCAACAATTTGTCGATAATCCCAGCAATGGAAATTTCTTTCATCTAATTTCAAATACTTTGTACATAGTTGCAATTCTTTATTCCAATCAGGACTAGGATCTACATTATCCAGTAACCAATTTCGATGATACCATGCTGAGTAAGATTTTGGATTCACTTGTAAACATTTTTCAGTTAAATATAATTCATCATTAATTATTTCTTCAGATGGTTTCAATTTTAATAATATTTCTTTTCTATAATTCCATATAGTAACAATATCAGGATTAGATCTTAATAGTCCTTCTGACGATTTTAATGCTAAAACATCATATTCTTTACGAGATCGACGCTCAAACACATCATTTATAGTATTTCGATATAGTTGAAGCTTTTTTTCCTTTTCTCGATCTGCAGCAGCTTTTTGTGCTTCAGTAGTACGTACTTTTAGTCGGTTATGCATATTTTGTAAAATAAACCTAAAAATTAAATCAATAAAATCTTAGGTACATATTAAGTATTCATATATTATAATAATACCTACCTACCAACAATTAATTATATTTGATACCTTATAGTTATTTAATACATTTAAAAATATGTTATGTGATAATTAATAAACAATACACATTTCAAGTTATATTGTTAAAACATTAATAAAGTATATGTAATATAATCTACAAATCTCACCTTAAAAAATATTCAGCAATAAATATATAGTTGTTTTAGTAAAAATGAATTAATTAATATAAAACTAGCTTTCTTATAATTTATAGTTGTTATTATATAGATACCTAGTACCTACATGAAAAATTAAAATTCATAACAATTGTATTTTATGTGGTTTAGTATTTAATGATAAGAAAACGATAAATCTCAGTGTTGCCAAATATTGTAGTAAAAAAATTATTATTGTATGCAACATATTTTCTTATGACAATAGTTCTATAGTATTATATTAATCAATATTAATTTTTTTAATATGCCTTATTAAATAAGGACATAATATTTGTAATTAGACAATAGAAAAGACTGTCCATTAATTCTATATTTACTTATTAGGTACATATTCATTAATTTTTTTTTCCCTATGATATGTTAGAAATTAAACAATAATGATCAACTAGTAATAAATAATAATTAGAATTTATACTTATTCTAAGATCTTTGATCATTGATGATTTTACTGAAATCTAGCCTTTAGACTTTAGAGTAAATCACTCTCAATGTTGAGTTGGGATAACATTGATAAGTGACTTTAAGTAATTCATCGTAATTCTATACATATTTTTGTAATTTTCATTTTTAAGTCCAATCCTATATATATATTTGTATATTTAAAATAAATATTACAGCCTGGCAGTGAATAGTTTGTTTTATTAAATTAAAATAATGTGTTTTTTTTATTTTAGACAAAAAAGATGGCTTTATGGTTAGTTAATCAAATGGTAGAACAAGGACATGCTGTTGCTTTATTATCTGGTGAACTCACTGTCCAACAAAGAATATCTGTTTTGGATCGTTTCCGTGAAGGAAAAGAAAAAGTTCTAGTTACTACAAATGTATTATCTAGAGGTAATAAACATCATTATTTTGTTATGTACCTATTTATTCTTAACTTTTTTTTATATATTTTAGGTATTGATATTGAGCAAGTCACAATAGTTATTAATTTTGACTTGCCTGTGACAGTCACTCGTGAACCCGATTATGATACATATTTACATAGAATAGGACGTACTGGTCGTTTTGGCAAAAAAGGTATTGCTATTAACCTTGTAAGTGGTCATTCGGATCATATTTTATTGAAACACATTGAAGAACATTTTTGTAAACCCATTGAATGTCTGAATACCGACAATGCAGATGACATGGAAAAACTGGGAGCTGAAGACTAAATTGTATAAATTGTCCTTAATTTTTTTTTTTTTTAATATCTTGAAGTTGTAAAACAAATTATGAATCATTTAAACCTGTACAAAGAAGTAATGTTAATTTGATTAATATTTGTTTTTACATCAATTAAAATTTAAGTTTAAAAGCTTTTTTGAATGAGAATTGCTTTTATATTAATTTATAAATAAACATAAATACAAGTTATCATCTTTATAATTAAACATTTTTATATTGAATACAGTGTTTTTATTTTTAAGTTATAGGGACATATAACATTATTTGTAAACATAATTTTAACTAAATAAATAAATACAGATTATTTTAATTTTATAATTTTAAAATCATAAATGCATGTGAATCTAAAAAAAATAAATGTTCACTCAGTTTTGTGGTAAATTTTTAAAGTAGAATGAAATCATGGCTTTTTTAATGAGAACATTATTAATGAGTTTAATGTGGTCTCTTACTTAGTGGTGTGTGTTTTATAAACTGAACCCTAGATAGCAATGGCATACGATACTATGGGTTGTATTAATGCTTTGTATAAAATAATTTTAAGCTTATCATTCAAAATATTTTTTAAAGTCAAAGACAGAAATATTTCCTTAAGTTATTTATTTGCTTATCAATGAATAAATTCTACTTTAGATGGTTTTCAAGATACAGGCCTAAATATTTAATAAAGTTTACCTTTTTAATAGTAAAGCAACAACGATGTTTAGTACCAGTTGTACAAAAATTATCATGTAGCATAAATATATTCAATTCTAGATTATAATTTATACCATTAATTAATAAACTCAAAGGGATAATCAGTTGGAATCAACGTTATTCTCGGGATTTTAATCTCCTCTAGTCCTCTAGCACACCCAGTGATAACTATAGCTTTTATTTGGCCAATGTTCTTTTCAATGCACTCTTATATTTTGTATTTTTGCGTTATTTAATAATAATAATAATAATTAGCTGAAATAATAAAGTGCTAATTCTATGTGAATTAAATCTGCCATTTTTAAGTGATTTTCAATTAAAAGCAAAACAATAAAACAATTACAATTTTAATAAAAAAACAACATAAATATAGTATGTGTAATAACAAGTTATAATATTAATTGTCATTTCCGGTACCTAATTGTATGATCTATTTATAACATATGTTTATTATTATTCAATATTATGACATACTATATTCTATGATTATGATTTACAAGGTGGGCATTAACAAGTAAAATGAATAAAAAAAAGTAGGTAGGTTACTTTTAACTTAACTTACATTTTTCTATATTACCTAACTTAATGAGTTAAAATAATTAGTTGATTTGTCAAGCCTTGGTCATTTATATTGTTATAAGTACCCATGGGCCATGATTACAATATTGAAGGGGTTTGAAGTTTTACTTTTTTTTTTTTTAATATTTTATAATTTATAGTTAATCCAATAATACTGCCAACGAAAATTATTTTTTGACAACTTAATTTAGATGCCTAGTATCTACTACAAATTAAATATATTCATAATATATAATTGTGTGGAGTGAGTGTGAATGATATATTTGCAGTCTATAAATTGTATTTCTCGGTTCGCTCGGAAGTCCATTGCTCATTTTTCGATTTTGCAGACTTATATTACAAATTAATTGGCCAATGGGTCTAAGAATAACACTGCGCTTATAATCGTCGCTACCAAGTTGTACGTGAGTTATCTCCCCAGAGCGCTAGTTGTCTTTCTGCGCGGTGTCGTATAGATATCAAAAAACCTACTTTTCTAAAAATACTATTAAAAAATGTGCATTATTGTTTGGACTACAATTAACTTAATTTAAATATTTTTGAATAAAATTAACTTGACGTTAACACGTTATTTTTTTTAAATAAGTAACTTATTAAGTTAAAAGTTGATTTAAAAAAAAAAGTAACGAGTTAATTTACTTAATTAAAATTAACTTAACATTTTAACTATATTAACTTAAATTATCTAATAGGTATATTATATTGTGACGATTGGTGACCCACAATAACATTTTTTATATCATTAACCGCGGTAACACCTTAGCCGTCAGCTGTGCGCCCCCTTCTTTTTGTATAGACCGTCGACTGCCTCCGTGGATTTTCCTCTTTTTCTTTTTGTCCATCTTGTCGCTCACTTTTTCTTACGAACTTTTTATTATTCGCACCACTTTTTTTTTTATATATATATTTCCACCGTCTATTATATTTCTTAAACAAACTTATAATTTTTTTTTAAAACTACAATAAACATTTTACTTTAACCTTTGATTTGTGTTGTGTCATTAATATTTTATAATATTGGTATTGACAAACGTCTCGTAACCAAAATATTTTAAATTTAGCATTTTTGTCTCCTCATCATTTTGAATGTAACACGGCGTTAAGTGTATGTAATATTGATACATTTACCAGTTCCATAATACGATGTGTCGTCCGCTAACGCTTTATCGCTTTCGAGTGCAGTTAGGCATCAGTAACGTTATTAGTTTGGATTTTAATATCCACACTACTATCACCGACTGTTTTAACAAGTCAATTATAACTTATAACATTAACTTAAAAGTTATAAATTTAACTGTATGTAGATAATACTAATTTAAACATTTGGTGAACATTTCAAGTATTTACAGTGATCAGATTTGAATTACAACTATATAAAAAAATCGATTTTGTCAAAAACTTGATTTGCGTAAAAATTCCGGTTTGGCCGTCACTTTTTTTTTGTTTTTCCCAATTTTTTTGAAAACTAATGAAAAATGTTTACTTTTGACCTGTATAATGCAATCGGAAAGCACCTCCCCCGAAGTTTGAAATTGAAGTATTATTTCGAAAAGTTATGCTGTACACAGACACAAAAAAAAATCGAAAGTACGTAGTCACGATTTTCAGTATTTTCACACGCCCTAAATTAATTTTACCATAGCCTTTAGGAATTTTATACTATATTATACCTGTATTAAATAAAAACTAATTAAATTGCTCAACGAAAATATTCATTTATTATACAACTTATTATTAAACATTAAATAAATAATTAATAAACATTAAATAAATCATCAAATATAAAAAACTTCATCAAAATAGCAACTATGCATAAACAATTAAATTATATTAACAATAATAGCTCGTATAATTAGTGTGTTTTTGTTTTATTTATCAGAGGGTTTATTGTAATATAACAAACAATTTTTTTTTTCATGGTATGCCTGTATATTATAATAAACTTTACACTTCTGATGCACAAAACAAATTTCACTAATTATACTAGCTGATTGAAATGGTGTATTAATTTATACATAGTCGTTAAAGTATTTAATAAAATATAAATTTAAAAAAAAAAATAATTACATAAAAAGTTAAATTTAAGGACAGCAGCAACACAAGCACTTTAAAAATCGCTTGACTCTCTTGTATATTGTTTGTTTTTTCTTTTTCGGAACTTCTATTTCTTCTTGTACGGATTCTATTTCGGTTAATTTTTCCGAATTATGCTCATTTTTTATTTCCAATTCGTCAGAATATGATAATGCCATATTTGGCAATGATTTTGTTTTGTTACCACATTTCAATTTTTCAACTGTCCATTCGTGAATGAACGTCA
>VUJU01001493.1:0-47364 GCA_009835225.1 Aphis craccivora | reverse complement strand
TTTTTATATGTCATTTTATTTGGAAAATTTCAATTCAACCTGCTGTTTTACTAAATATTAAAATATAAATTACTTTAAGACTTTATAAGAGCAATATATAAAGATCATAAAATATATTTATTTAATAATATAATCAAGACAGACTACCGTCTTCACACAGAATTGTTTTTCGTATACTAAGATTTATTAATTTATTATATTGTATCCAATCCAAATCTATCACAAACATTACAGTAATTTACTCAATGATGAGGTACACTAGCTCTATTCCTATACAACACGCAGTTACCTACTTTCAGTTCTTTTCTCTTTTTACCTCAAATTCTTATACTTCATAATTTGTTTAACCGAATCACCATATTTTAGTATAATCTACACTTAGGTACAATAAGTGTACAACAATTAAAATCGGTAATATATTTATATAGGTTATAAGTATATAATGTATATATTATAATATTGTATATAGGACATATAGGTGTTTCGGGCGTTTTGACTTAATACCCATAAATAGGCATATAATATTGTTTTTGTAAGTTCTAAGTTGTGATGTTTTAAATGTTAAATGTAAATAGATATGCCACACAAATGTATTTTAATCTGTATATTTTAATTCCAAAAAGTATCCTAAAGACAGACCTATAACTAGAAACTATTAAAAGATATTTATTATATTATGCGCTCTGTTGAAAATAATTATGTATATGAAGCAGTCATCCGATTAGCGAGACTTCCGGACAGGTGCAGCAGTACGCTATAGAGTTGTTTAGTCTTTCCCGTCTTGGATTTCGATTTTAACGGAGAGTTCTTAAACATAAGGTTACATGCAGGATGACTCATAATAATAATTATACAACTGAATAAAACATAATATATACTATATACAAAGTTTTAATAAAAACATATTATATGCGTTTACAATATTGAATATATACACTAATTCAAACCACGGCTATTTTATGGTAAACCGCTTAAAAGTTCTACGAAAAATGTAGTCTTAAATTTGGCCAGGTAGGTACTCGAATATTTTTGGTACTAAATGCACTATTAATGATCAGTTATTAGAATGTATGTATAATGGGTAATATCGACATAAGTAAGTCGTGGCTTGTGTTAATTTTTGGGTAATGTCAAGTTTAACATGCATAACTATATTATACGATTAATGATTAATTTTTACTGAACTATAAGTACCCTATATACTTAATAAAATAATCTATCACCATACTTATTATTGAATTTAAACATTTTAAACTGTTGTGAAATTATGATATTATACCTACTGAATATTTTGCTAAATTGCATAATGAGTTGCTGAATTGCATAATAAGTGACTTTACACTAATATATCTTTTTGTATCACATTTATATATATAATATATATACTTATATACTCGGTCACTCGGATACATGATACTTAAGCAGTAAGCACGTAGCCACGTAGGCATAGTGTGATTAATATGATTAAAAATATTTTGAAAGACAATAGATAATCGTACTTTTTTATAAAGCCATAAATATAATAAAAGCAATAATGTAATATTTTAACTAAAAAAAAGGAAATATAATTTATTGAAAAGGAAGAAAGTGTTATTAGTAGGTATATAAGCACAGAAATCATTGTTATTTTACTAATAATTTAATGAAATTAATTTATAGTTTACTGAGCAATAAACCGAGTTAACTAAAAAAAAAAAATATTTATATGTATTAATTGTATAAATTGCAACAAAAATTTATAAAAAAACAACACCATAATCTAAATGAAAAATAAGACATTTTTTTCTTAAACCATAACATGCAAGCGACTTTATTTTGTTATAAGTAAACATTAATTAATATATTATATATTGTTTGGATCAATTTTGTTTGATATGTCTCTTTCAGAACTTAAAATAACCAGAGATAAAAAAAAACTGTAATATTGTGTAATTACGAAATACATAACTTTTGTGTCATAGTTGACCGTATGTGTTTATGTGTTGACGACGTTCACGTGTACTTTTGTTGAAAATTATCTCTTACTTCCATGATGTTGAAGATATTAGTAAGGTTAGAGCTTTTGGTCAAGTTTATACATACATTTGGAGAAGTTCAAATTTTTATATTTTTAAATAAAGTTATTTTATGTTAATTTTCTGGTTCATTATCATCATTATTAATACAATTTTGACTTTTGAGTGGGTAGTAAAGTTTTTGACAGTAATTGACTCTCGCGATTATATAATAATACAATATACTCGTAGGTACATCATGTCATCATAAATTATGTTATTATTTATTATTACTAAAGAATAACAAGAAGTATAGAAGTCTGGTGTTTATTATATTCTGTATTGTGATGAAACATGATTATAATATATAATTAAAAAAGTGATAATGTGAGTATTATCGTCATTAATAATAAAGACCTCAATACGACCAATATCTTATGCTCATAGTTCGGAACCTTTCTCTCAACTCGCGACATAATGACGTTTAATATAGGCAGGGTAGGCCTGTCTATGAGTATTATGAGGTCTATACATAAATAAAAATGCATTCACTCCAAGTTCAATATAATAAACACAATAGATACCTAAACCGGCTGAACCACATAAATAAAAAATACATTTTATTTTTAAACATTATGTCAAAATAACAAAATAAAAATAAAAAAAACAATAATAATAATCTTTATAATTATTTTTTAACACATTTTTTTTAAATTAAAGTGAACGTAAGTTCTATGAAAGTAAGAATATGAATATATTACGATAAATTTTCATAATACTTTTTTTTTAGCTTTATTTATAATAATTAATATATCAAATTCAGATGATCGGGTAATGTCGACTATATTCTATTAATAATATATAATATACCTAATTATTATTTAGTACTGCACCGTATTTAGAATTGTACTATACATAATATTATATCTAATATCTAAACGTGATATACAATCAAGGTGGAATGTCAATTCTCACGCTTGTTCTCTAAAACTATACTTATCCGATTATCTTTTTTTTTTTTTTTTTAATGAAAGAATAATAAATCATGGTGTAGTAGGTTTTAAGTTTATTTTTTTGTACATTGACTGCGCACTGACGCCAATTGGTGTTATTATGATTTATGAGGATTATTCGGCAACGCGTTTGACGCCATTTGGCGTCCAATAATATATATTATTTAAAATAAATGGTTTATTATTCCCTACGCTTACGCGGCTACGCGTTTCTGAATGTTATTTTATAATTATTTAGCGTGATTAAACTCATGTTTTAATATATGTATTCATACACCGTTTAATGACGAATGACCATTTAGATATTGTAGCAGTTTTTTATATTATTTTTAGAAAATTGACATTTACGCATTGGGTGACAACTGCAGCAAAAAACATATGCGGTCGACGTGATAAGATGTTATTCATATTAATTTAGTAAATAAGCATTTTAAAAATAAAACAATTTGTTTTTGAAAAAAAAATTGCCAATTCAATTTCATGTAGGTAGTCCATAAGTTTTATTTTTATTAAATAAAAATGAGTGAAAAAAAAACTATTCTAACAAATGTTTGGTCATAGAACTTACCTGAAAATACCAAAAAAAGGATTCTTGGATCTACGAGTGGTGCTTCGTACCTATACTAGGAACATATATAGGTACTATATATACCAGGGGTGGCAAAAAGTCGATTTATTAATTTTTTAAATAATCGGAAAATACGAAATATAAAGATATTTTTTTCATCCGTGTTAACAATTATTAGTTGTTTATATAGTTAAAATTTAGTATTTTAGTGAATTGTTGATGTAATATGGTAACAGTACAACACTTTTTCGTTGTTTTTAATTTATACTACTGAAACTTTATGAGTTATTGGGTTTTGGATCAGAATGCAAAGAAAATTAAATTTGAGTCGTTCAACAGAAAAATAATTTTAAAAAAAGCTTCCGTTAAATAGTAAAAAAACAACGCTTTGCAGAACAGTTACGTAAAGTTATATGTCGGGAACACAGAATATCACCTATACATACCAAATCAGAAAACCAAAAACGGCAAAAACATTTATTTATCCACGAGCGCGATTACGTTAAATGTTTGACAATCAAATTTAACACGAATGCATTTTGTACGGGCAACGAAGTGCACAGGGATAGCTATAGTGTATAATTCATAATTATTATGCCAATGTACCTAGGTATTACGCATAAATTATAAATGTATAATATGATTGACGTTTAACTACTGTTAACATGACACATTAATTATTAAATGCATATTAATGTAAATATTACACGCAGACGGAAGACCTGACTAAACATGCATCTATGCTATTGTACTATGGTTAATTGTTTAGTAATAAGTTATCGTACTAAAGTGATGTAGGTACATGAATATATATTAAATGCAACGTAATTAAGACTTCCTATCTATAATGGCAGCTAGACTGTTCCATTTATATTGCATTTAATATATTTATAAAAAATATTTAATCAACACGTTTCTGTTATACTCGTGCAGAGTATATTACGATGAGATTTAAATAATTTTGCTGTAACTTCAGTTGATATTCTACAGTAATCAACGGTTATTTACGTCTGTGGAGTCAGAAGTACAAGTACATATAGGTACCTATAGGTCCTATAGGATATTATATTTATTGTCCTATCTATATAGCCTATTGTTTATGTGACTATAAAATATAAATCTGGGATAGACACGGCTCCAGAAGTCCAGAACCATATTTAGTGAGGTGGGGTCAATGCTATATAGTTATATTATAGATATACTAAAAAACTTACAAAAAGAATGACCGTGCAACATTTTTTTGTAAGATTGTTTTCAATCATTTTCCTTCTCGCTTTTACAAGCCATCTGTATCGACTGCATCAACAGGAGTGATTAAAAATGTTTTATTCTTAATTTGAATTAAATTTGTCGTTTTTTAATTTTTTACTAATTTCAATGTAATTCTTTCTTTTCATCAAATTGTAACTTGATTATGCTCGATTCAATTATAGTATACCTACGTATATTTGATCGAAATGTTTAAGATTAATCGTTAAATCGTACCAATCACTATCTTACATTAGGTGCTGTACATGTACTAGGTACTGTCTAAGTCAATGAGATTTAATACTAGTAAGCAAACGAGTCGTCAACATTTGTATTCATGGGTTTTTGTGTTTTTCGTTGTACACAAAGTTTTTTTTTTTTAACTTTAATTCATCAAAGCATTTTTTTGATCAGTTATGTCCACACGAATATTATTTGTAATTTTATAATTACCAAATATCATTACCTAGTAAATACTCATTAGGACCATTAGGTACTAAACAGAATACCTAGGTACTTATAACTTTTTTTTCATTATAATTTATAAAAATTATTTTATCAATATAATCGATGACACCCAAAAGCGCAAATCCGTTTTATTATTTCGAAGTTTTGAACCTTAGTAGTGGGATAAGACCAAGCAGATTTTTTCTATTGTTAATAATAAGGGAAAAGTTAGATAATTCAAAACCTCAATCATTTGATTGGTAATTAAAAATTAAATATTTATTGTTATTAAACAAATGAAGGGAAAAAACAAAAAGAGAAAATAGTTTTAATATTAATTAAAAACAATTCATTTTACATAATAAAACAAAAATAAAGTACTTTCCTATGCCCTATGTGGCTATGTATAGTAGATAATACTTAGATGAAATAAATATATACACTAGTGTTATCAAATTTTCTATTAAATTAATTTTATTGCTTATAATTTTTTGATTTTGATTAAATATGATGACTGATGTGCAGTACCTATTGAACAATTTTTTTTTGGAAACCGAAAAACTGAGCTGAAATGATATTGTTTAAAAGTGGGTGAATGACTACTTTTATTGAAAATGTGTGGTGATGACTACCGCTAATTTTTTTACTTTTTAAAATACCTGTTATATATTATGCGGTAACTGATAGCCATTCTTTGATAGTTTTAGTTTTATCTTTTTATGCCAAGTGTATTTTTCATTCTTCACAGGTAATTATGTACCTACTTAAAATTTGTTTTTTGACTTTTTGTGCATTAGGTTTATTAACCTCTACTTCTACACCCATAATATTATTTGTATAGTATTAAGATAGTAAGGTTCTTCAAATTTGAGATTAATATAATTTACTAATGCACTTGTTTCAGAAACTTAACAGCTAATATTATGTTTATTAATATTTAAATAGGTACAAATTTAATAACCAATTGCACGTATATAAGTATATAACAACTATATTCTTGACTCATAAACTTAAGTTAAACAAAAATAAATAAAAGTCATATTATTTTTTGTGTACCTTATAAAAATAATGTAAAAAAAACATTTTCTAATGCCTAAATAATGTTAAATTGAATTTAATTAAATAATAAAAAAATACAGTGTGCAATAATTTATTATAATGCTGTAATTACATATTTGTTAGTTGGTGTATACAATTGGTATGTGTTTTATAAGTTACATAAAACATTTATTTGGCATTAAATATACCCGGTTAATAAGACATTTAAAGATTCATATTTATAGTAATTTGTATAAATAATTAACATGTTTAATCGTACAAAAACATTTAAAATATTAAATGAAAAAATATATAGTATAATATATATGGCACTATAGTAAATACTAATGAACGCACATAATATGATATATGTTATTATTGCTCAACGGATATATTAAAGTGTACATATACCTCAAAAACATTTTGTATTACAATTTTAAATGAAATTTCATTGAAAATTTAATCCGATGAACCATTATCCAATAATAAATTAATTTATGTTAATGGTTATTATATTACATTCATATAAAAATTTAAAACGTTTTAACATTGTAACAAAATAAATTGTACTTAATAATATATTAACACAAAATTACTTTCATTCAGTCAATACATTTAGTGTAAGTAACTTCATAGAAATGGAGTTATGCACTATGGCGATTAGTTGTTATGCATCATCTAGATGTTAAATTTTTTAATAATGCAGCCAACTTTTGAGATTTAAAATCTGTACGAAGTTGAATAAAATTGCTCAATATTGAATGATCCAAACCCACCTATATCAATACATATTTATTTAACTGGTTATTTAGATATGCAAAACTATTTAAATTTAATATATTACCAATGTTTCGCCATAACACACTTGTTTTAAGTTCTCGTGTTTTACAAGTAGCAAATTGCATAGAGCGTGTAAAGTATCAAATAAATCGATCACTAATGGTGAACCTAAATCTTTAACGCATCTTCTATACTCATTCATATCACATATCGCACACATGGCACCTACAAATTTTGTTTTTAATTTTTAATACATTTTATAAAATAAAATAAATTTAAGAGTATAGAGGATTCACAAATAAATTATTACCAGCAGAGTTATAAGTATATTGTAACAAATGTTCATAAACAATACGATGGAATCTGATACCAAGTTCTGCTAAAACAAGATCAGCATTTTTGGCATCCAAACATTGACGTATGTGTTTTATGCTACTACTCAAATACTGAACAACAGATCTACAAGCCTAAAAAATATAAAATAAATGATAAATATCAAATAAATTTTGTAAATTGATGTACTTACTACTGATGTCATTGTGTCTACATCTGTCTCTGGTTTAAAATCTGACTTCTTTTGTTCAGAAGATAGACAAATCTTTATCCAACCAGTGATGGCATTTAAAGATCTAAAACAAATTTATTATTTAAGTAAAAAATATAGATTTATATGTTTTAATATTTTAATACTAACCTATCTAGACCAAAATCAATTTTTGATTCTATTTGTTCCAGTTTCTTTTTCTTAAAGCTAATGCATTGCGAATACTTAGGAGTTGTACTAAAATATAATACAAAACACATTCACTAGATTTTATATTCAATTATTAGGTTAATTAGAAACAAAATGAACACATACATAATTAAAGGGACTAAATTATCTGATAGCTGGTTTTCAAATAACAAAATGATTGCATTAACTTGTTTTATGACTTCAAAAAAGTAAACATTTGGTGGATCATGAGTCTTTGCTTCTGGGATAGGTACAGACTGTACAGCTAATTCTAAGCCATAATCAACATAATCTTCTATCAAGTAAGATGTTAAGATTTCAAAAATTTGATAACTATTTGAAGGGATATCAGATGATGAAGATAACTGAAAAATATTTAATATCAACAAATAAATTATTATTACTTAATACAAATAAATATAACAAGAATAAAGGAAAAGTAAATTGAATCAATTATACAAATGATAGATACCGTACAACACCTATCCAATGCTTGATTAAATTCTTGAATAAGGGAAGTAGCCACATATTCTGATAAAAATGTTTCACCGCCATAATCTTCAATATGCATTATATTAAAATTGGTACGGGTACTAATGACTGTTTGTAAATCTCTGCGCAGTTCTTGAAATCTGAATAATAAAATTGTGATAAATATGTTTTTGGTCATTAAAGTATATTATAAATTCACGTTTCTTAATAAAATTTGTTGATAATGCATAACAATAGGATTTTAAGAGAGACTCTTTTTATACTTTTTATAAAAATGGGTAGCTTTTTCACAGATTTAAATATAAACAATAAGTTTTATATCAATTGATAGCAGTAACAACCATAAACAAGTTGATTCTACTATTGGTTATAGTAAAAATAATTATTATTAACTACTCCATGTAATATTTGACTTTAATAAAAAAATAAAATCCTCACAGAAAGTACTAATAAATAATATGTTTTGTACATTGATATTTTGAGTAAGTAAGAATGATGAAAAAAAAATCTTTAATCATCACACTTCACTTATGGCCAACTTATGAAAAGACTTAACCTAACCCAACATTTGGGAAGCATTATTATATATTTTAATAAGAAATTAAATAATAGTAGAAAATATGAATAATCAATAAAAGGTATATACCCAATTCAGGTAAGCAATATTACACTATCTTATAAATATTAAAAAATTATAATCACCCGCCAGCTTGAATTTGTTTTTTCTGGTGTCCTTTAGATTCATAAAATCTTTGTAAAATGATTAAACATTTTTCTTTAAGATTTTTCAATTCAGAACTGCAAATTATAAATAAAAAGTTTAAAAAATATATTATACTGAATAGATTGAATTGATTAAAAAACATACATGAAGTATGAATCCAGATATTTTTGAAATATATTCTTTTGCATTTTATTTAGGAACATATCATCGTTCCCCATATTTAAGCGTGAAAGGTTTTTAGATAATATTGATGTTCTGGAAAACAATTTTATGTATTGGATATAAATAGATAAAATAATAATTGAATATTTAAATGGAAACATACTGTTTGTACAATTGAGATAGCTTTTCTAAATAGTTTGTTGTATCTTTAACTTCAGATAATATTGTAATTATATGGTTCTAAAATGTATAAATATATATATATATTATATTATATTAAACAAATTAAAATAAAAGATAAAAATATCTCATAAAATAAAATAACATAACATACTTGCAATTTTAGTTGATAAATATTTAAAATAAATTTGGCCATAACTTGATCAGGATTAGTAAATACAGCTTCAATAATTTTCAGGTTGTTTTCACAGACAGGAATAATATCAGCAAACAAATTTTTTCCCGATAGTGAGTTCTAAAGAAATATTTATTACAAAATGTTATTTATTTATGACTTAATAGAATTAAATATTACCGCTTGGCTGTATTCAATAAACGCATCCACGCATTGAGAATAACCTTTGAAATGAGTTAATATTGCTGCAATTTCATTCATTCGCGCCACATTTTTTCGGGAGTGGTTTTTGATAAATTCTTCAATTAACATACGTTCAATTTCATCATATTTTTTAATTATTTTCATTTTGGCTTCCTCAAATCTAAAATGTTCAGTATAACAATTTCAAAGTGAATTAAACTAGTATTTTTGTTAAAAACTTACTTGCCTGGAGGAAGCTCTTGAGCTATAGGAAATAATTTTTGGATCACATCAGCTGCATCATCAATCTAAATTAAATTACAATAACATAGATATTTCTTGCCATAATAAACACAGCAACAAATATTCTCATCTAACAGAAATGTTTTTACCTTTGTTGGATCATTAAAAATATCAATGGATAGTGGACCAGCAGACATAAACTCCTCTAAATATCCAATAAGTTTATGAACTTGTACAGCTCTTGAACGTGGTGTATTAATTGATTCTAGTTGATCTCCAACATGAATAACTTTTGTGGCTACATAATTTATTCGTTCATCTAAATTTTGAAATATTGATATTCCAGTCTGTATAAAAACATAGATTATATGTAATGTTTTCAGTGAATAATTTAAATAAAATATTTTTGTTCATCTCAATCTAAAACAAGTCAAAGCAACTATACAAATCTTTATATATATATATTTCTGTGAAAATATATCTATTTATTTTTAAAAACTGCATATATATATATATTAATTTTACCCTTCTTTTATAATCTACAATCAATTAATTAATTTACTCTTCTCTTTTATTATATTATTCATATTTGTACTTAATTTTGTTTAATAACTTTACAAATGTTTAAACAAATTATAATTGTACGTACATATTTGCCATAACTTTTAAAGATTTCATTAATAAAAAATCATAAAGAGTACATCTACCTTATTTTGCTCTTGAAGATTTTGAATTTGTACTGAATACAAAGCTTCTTTTTCTCTACAAACTTGTTCTAATTTTTCACATTTTCTTTTTTGACGTTCTTGTAAAAACTTCAAGTCTCTGAAATCCATGTAAGACATTAATTAGTAAGAAATATTGTTGTTTTATAATTATATCAAAGTATAGTACTTAATTGCTTGAACAAATGTATCCTGAACATCGTCTACTACTGCATTATCACTGTCAGCACTGTTTCCATAAACACGATAAGCTAGACGTTCTACAAATTCATCAGGATCGTATGGATCCTACAAAATATAATTAACAACGATACAGATATTCTTGTTTCTTTTAAATAACAGCATTATTTAGATGATAAAATATTACCTGTTCCATTTCTTTTATGTACTGTTGCATCATTTTGTTGGTGTTATTTCGTAAAAGGAATAGTAATAGAACAGGAAATAAAAGTTATAGGTTTAACGCGAAATGTGCAGCAGCATATTAAACGTACATTATAATAAACAATAATGTAGCGCTAACCGTTTGACGAAATTAAATCGAATTAAAACGAAATTTTGATCGACGGACCATTGCGATACGGGAATTTTGCAAATTGTTGTTATCAGCTTATCACTGAGAAGAGAGGAGAGGGCGTTATCCTGATGATTTGGCCGATAGATTGACGACAGAGAAATATGTCTTATGTCTACACGAATAACGAATAACGTAAAGGAATTCCATAATTGTCATCGATAATATTTTTCAAAATGCTAATAATTCGTCTGGTCGGTTTGTTTAAATAAATTTAAGAAATTTTTTTTTGACAAATAGTAGGAAATTCAAATTTTATGTCGTACTTTATTGTCGTTCATCGAACCGACAGGTATCCAACGAAAGACACGTAAACTCACCGATTTTCGACGTTTCTGAAGGCTCGGTGCGGATGTATCGTCCCCATCATAGGCGGTGTAATCTGTCGTTTCGCGCCCATTTGCCTTGTCCCCGTTTCCGACCGTTGATAATAACAAACAATTTAAACTACACACTAACACAGTCTTGCACTCTTGCGTCTGCGACTAACCTACCATACTACTCTCGTCACAATAACTCAACATTTAACAAAGTGTTGTGTTACTGTTTTCCCGCCTTTGATTGCTCATCCGCATAGTTAATTGTGGTCATCGCTATCCGAAAAGGCGTTTTTGAAGAAATCGAGAATAAACGAAAATTTCGATCCAATAACCCCGGTAAGTGTGATTTTTTTGTTTACAACATTTCGCCGTAGGTTCAAATCATCTCCAACGCGTTGTGGTGTTTGTATGTGTATGTGTGTGTGTGTGATTTACCGATTTTTTACATCACTACATTAACAAAATTCGAATTTTTGAATGCTCAAATTTAAATATGTAAGTACCTATTGGTTTCTTTTCAGGTTGTTGCTTCCATTAACTTAGTACCTAACGTGACATGACTATCGAAGTAATTACTTAATGAAACTTTGAAATATCCATATCAAAATATATAAAATAGTATATTTCTTGCAATCATTGTTAATAAATATATAAGTACCTAATACCTATACAGAAAAAATTATGTTGCTCTGCTATGTAGTACCTAGGTATTAAGTGTATCTAGTCATTTGACATTGAGGTAATGAGGTAACTATAATGGATGTCTTAAATTTGAATTTTAAAATAAATCTATAATCTATATCAGTGGTTTTCAAACTGCTGCTCGGAGCCCTAGGGCTCCGCGAGGTTAATCTAGGGGCTCCTTGGGCACATCTGAATTAAGTACATATATTATTATTCGTTAAATTATTACAAGTTACATTTATATTGTATAAAGTTTGTATATTATCAATTTATTGATTCATAATTGTTTAAGTTGTAAAATTGGTATTAGAAGTTTATGGGGCTTCGTGAATTTTTTTAAGCATATCAAGGGCTCCTCGAAAAAAAAAGTTTGAGAATTGCTGATCTATATAATGTAAAACAATTCTTATCGGATATTCTAATTCTGCCTATAGTTTAAAGATATTTTATTCTATATTTATATTGCTACACATAAATAGTAATTTATTTTACGAAGAATAAAAATAAAGTAGATGAACTAATTTTTGTAAAAAATAATTATATTGTAAAATAATATTAATAATAATTTTGTATATATTGTTATACATTGAGTTATACATATATATTTTGGCTTATTCTAGGTTTATTAGACCTTAGCCTTGTTTTGTATCTTAATTCAATAATACCCTTTCTTAATCCCTGATTCCTAGGATTTCAGGTTTTCTCTGATTTGGTTGCTCCACCATTCTCTTGGTTGTCATCTTGATCTTGTTCAATTTTACTTTCAAATTGTGACATTTTACTATCATATCCTACGCTTTCCATAATTGTCCTATCTTACTGAGTTTTCAGCTTAGGGAAAAACACCTAGTGGATTCATTTAATATTTTTCTTAGTTCTATGTTAATCCTTCATTTCTATTCATAATTTTCAGGATTCTTTTTAAAGCCGAATAATATCCTTAGTATTTCTCTCTCTCTACTGCCATTAGTCTTTTTCATTTATTACGAGATTTATTATTAGTCTTTTTATTTAAGTTAAAATTATTATTGTTTATTCAAATATTTTATGTTATCAACATTTGTACTTCAATTACTCATAGCTTAAGTGACTTAATAATAACCTTTTTTCTTATTACTTTTCGAGAAATATTGCTATAAATTAAAACATTTTACTTTGATTTTTTCACAAATTAATTAGGTATTATGATTTATTGATTTATGTAGTCATATATCATTAGGAAGATTCATTATTTAACTATGTTATGTGTGTGTGAATAAGATCAATTTGTTTGTTTTACTTAAACAGTAAATTTATTTATTTATTTCCAGTTAATATTGTTTTATACAAAATGGCTATGGCATCATCTTCACATGTTGAAGAATCCGTTGTTGAAGATCATGAAGAAGATGATGGACCACTACTTATTTCAAAACTTGAGGTAAAATTTATTATAATCATATATTAAACTAATATTGTTTGAAATATTAAATAGGTATATAAAAAAAAAGTTTTTTAACTGAAATTATAAACAGTTAATTTTAAATTAATTGATTTATTGTATATAGAATATGAGATAATTAATTTTATCAATTAATGTGATACAGGGTCAAGGAATTACAAGTGGAGATATTAAAAAGCTTCAAGAAGCCGGATACCATACAATAGAGTCTGTTGCTTTTGCGACAAAAAAACATCTTATAACTATTAAAGGCATAAGTGAGGCAAAAGCTGATAAAATATTGGTAATTTAAAATATATATTTCAATGTTTTATATTATTTTTTTGGTATTTATTACAGTTACCTATAGATGATAATATATTTTTACATGTTCATAATTGTTTATAATAGGCTGAAGCATCAAAAATGGTTCCACTTGGTTTTACTTCTGCTACAATATTTCATCTTAAGAGATCTGAAATCATTCAATTGACTACTGGCTCAAAAGAATTAGACCGTCTATTAGGTGGTGGTATTGAAACTGGTTCAATCACAGAAATATTTGGAGAGTTTAGAACTGGTAAAACACAAATTTGCCATACTTTGGCTGTAACTTGTCAGGTAAAAATAATTAATTTGATAAAACCTTTGTTATTTTCGAACTCTGACTGGACATAGTACTATATTCATTTTCCAAAATTCGTTAATCATTAAAATTTATATAATTAATAAACAATTCTTGTTGAATATAAATCATTGTATTTGTTTTGTGTTTTTTTAGCTACCTATTGGTCAAAATGGAGGAGAAGGAAAATGCCTCTATATTGACACTGAAGGTACATTCCGGCCTGAGCGATTGCTTTCAGTAGCTGAAAGATATCAATTGGTAGGAAGTGATGTACTTGATAATATTGCTTGCGCCAGAGCATATAATACAGATCATCAAACACAATTGTTAATGCAAGCTGGAGCTATGATGGCTGAATCTAGGTAAAATATTTTATATTATATCTATAATCTTGTCTTTAACCTTAAGACTAGTTACAATGTAGGAAAAGTGATCAAGTATTTTCTGTCAATAATTTATCGTTTAGAAACATACAGTTTTTTACTTCAATAAATGTTAACATAAGGACATGAAGCATTCATATAATATCAAAAATGTTATATTTTACTTTGAGAGTGAGGATCAATAATATTATGGAAATTAATGCAACCACTGACGATTTAAGAAAATTTATGAATAATTTTTGGTCTTCAAAGTGTTGAAGTTAAAAATACTTATTGATATCATTACTTGATATTTTGTTAAAACTAAATAAAAATTTCAATTTTTCGACTAGAAATTATTATACTACAACAGCTAGATACATCTCTGATAAAATATTTTAAAAAAAAAAACATATTTTGTTGTAAAAATAGCTAGATTATTTTATGTTTATAATAACTAATAAGTATAAAATTGTAAATAATTATTATTCATTTTTCAGGTATGCATTATTGGTTGTGGATAGTGCCATGGCTTTATACAGAACCGACTATTCTGGTAGAGGTGAATTATCTGCTAGACAGAATCATTTAGCCAGATTTCTCAGAATGTTATTACGTCTTGCAGATGAGGTAAAACTTAAACTTTAATATTTACAATGATAACTCAAGGACAGTGCTGCAATATCCACTCGGGTAACCATAGGTGTGCAAGCTTATATATAGCTTATAGTTATATGTACTCCTTTTAAAAGTACATGTATTATGTAATTTAAAAACATTCAATTTTTAATTTATATGATATTAGTAATGATTTTGCATATTTTATTATTTCATTTTTTTTTTCTATTTATGAATTCATATTAATAATGATGGTGTGGACGAAGTTAGAAGATTATGTATAATATTGTCTACAAATAAAAAATTTAGAATTAAAGTATTTATATTATTATTATTTTAATACAACTTAAAGCTAAATTTGAAACCATTTAAAGTGATTGCACTTTTGATTTTCTTAATCTGTACAATTTGTCAACATCATCTTAGTGATTTAATTGGGGAATTATATTATTTTGTATTAACCTAAAAACATGTTCAGATTTTACAGGCAATATTTTAATGCTAAAAATAGTTATAAAAAACGAAAACTAAGATTATACATAAAACAGTTTCTTTTGCTTATAAATAATACCTATAATGTTTTTATATAATTTTCTTAACTGCTAAGAGCAGTTTTTTTTTAAATGATGCCCTTAATAAATTAGTGGCTTGTGATTACTTAATAGTTATACAGAACATGGATATTGTTTAGAAATAATTACTTAACAATTATTCAAAACAATTTTAATCTATAAGGTAAACAAGTGAAATTTAAAATTTTTTGAAAATTATTTTTACAATAAGTAATGTGAATTAAGTAATCAGCACATTATGTCATGTACCTTTATGAGTTTCATATAAGGTATCAATAGTGGATGACCTCAAAATTATCCTAAAAATAGTTGCAGCACTGCTTTGTAGGATTCTTTTCAACATTAATATTAAATAATATATTTTTTTTAGTTTGGTGTTGCTGTAGTAATAACCAATCAGGTAGTTGCTCAAGTGGATGGTGCTTCTATGTTTGCAGCAGATCCAAAAAAACCTGTTGGCGGAAATATAATGGCTCACGCTTCTACAACTAGATTGTACTTGCGTAAAGGCAGAGGTGAAACAAGAATATGTAAAATATATGATTCTCCTTGTTTACCTGAGTCAGAAGCAATGTTTGCTATCAATGCTGATGGAATTGGAGATGCTAAAGAGTAGCTTGATTATTTACTTATTTTTTTTTTTTGTTATCAAACTTTCATTCATAAGAATACCATTATTTAAAATATGTTCAGTTAAAACAAATATTTTTATCATAGATAAAAAATAGTTAAAAATAATTTTTTTTGACATTTGCTAAGCTAAAAATAATTTAATTATATTACATTTTTTTTAAATTATTCTTATGTTGACATGTTATTTTGTATAATTATCTTTTATATTAAATATATTTTATCATAAACTTGTATACACTAGTGCTATATTTTCAGCCAGTATCATTAGTTCTTGCATGCAATTATTGTATTATCCTGTGCATACCTATTGTAAATATTTTATAATAACTGAATTGTATTAAAACTGAATAAAAATAACTATTTTTAAAAAAGAAATTAATGATCAGAGATCTGATAAAATATTGAATCAATATATAAATTATAAATTAAACATATTGATCTGATGCCTGATTTGTGATATAAGATAATATATATCACAGTGTTGTTATAAATACTTTCATGTACATATTGTATGCACTTCTATGTGTATGGTATATATCAGGGATGACAAATCCATGGCATGCAAAACATTAAATTATTTTTATTACATAATTTATATATATATAGATATTGGCAGCAGACGTTACCATACTATTAAATATAACAATATACCAGGGGTGGCCAAACTGCAAGTTGCGTTATAGACTTGCGGCTCAACATCTTATTGTAACACTTTTTCTTTACATTTTGGCTCTTTCATAATTATTAACACATTTGATGGCTTGCGAGTTTCTTCTCACTGGCCACCCCTGCAATATACTATATATTAAGTATAATTAAGTATAATATTTTTCATGTCATGCTTGAAAAAAAGGTTATTTTTGGCACGTAGCTTTCAAATAATTTGTTACCCCTGGTGTGTTCCTAATATTAAGCACCACTAATAGGTCCAAGAGTCCTTTATTTAGTATCTTCTGATAGGTTCTATGACCAAACATGGGAGTAGATTTCTTATTATTATTACTTAATTTTATTTAATTAAAACTAAATTTATGGATTACGTGAAATTATATCATGTTGATCATTGTCTTGACAATAAAGTTAGCGTTTTGTTTTTGAAAAACAAAATGTTTTAATTTTTAAAATGTTTATGTATTAAACTAAAATGATTAACTAATGATAAACTATTGGTTTTGTATTAGAAAATGTTTAAATATTATAAAATAATACAATGACTCAGTGACAGTTAAAATGTATTACAAGCATTAAGATGATGAAATGACTAATTATTATTATTACTTTTTATTATACATCACTAAGATACAATTTTAATATATTTAAAACTATGCACTAAATTAATGTACTAATATTGATAATTGAAAAAGTGTGAATATCTAATACAAATGATAATTTAAATTATTAATTACCTACTTATCAAATTTTAATAGCATGTTATTTTAAAGCAGCACAACACATTAAAAATACTACAAAGAATATATAGTTTCTAAAATCTAAGATATAAAGTGATGATTGCAAACATCTTAAGTACGTGGTAATTTGAAACTTAAATATTATAAATTATAATTTTGTTTTTATACTACATAGACTAAAAACATTTTTCTTAGTTTACTAAAATATTAAAAGTCTAAATCTAAAACATTAAAAATATTCATAACCTTAAATACAACATTCTGAGATATTATCTTTGAAAATTTACTTATATATTTAAATATTTAAATACAGTATATAATGAATATTATGTCCATTTCTATAAAGAATAATTTTTGTATTAGGTATATTAAAAGAAAAGTTTGGTGAAATGTTTCCTCTAACAAAATCTATCTATTTTAGAAAACAATAAATTTGGCACTCAGTTTGATATTAATCATATATTAATATATTTATGATATAATATTAAAGTTAATTTGTGTTATAACTAGTCACAACTTAAAAATTAAAAATTGAAATACCAGTACAATCACATTTGTGTTTTCACTTTTATTCAAATATTTAATTCGAATTAAATTATATATACATCAGTGGTATATTTAGGATTTTGTCCAGGGGGGGGATATACTTTGGAAAACATAATTTCTTCGACGGTGTGAGGGGGTTCACCTACCAACATTATAAAACTTACTAGTAAAAAAAATGGGATATATCCTCCATATTCCCCCGCGTAAATTCGTCACTGGTATACATCATCAATTTTTTTTCAGCATCGCAGTCTGGTATCCATTTGAAGATCAATCTTTTTAATGAACATAAAAGGCAACAGGCCGCAGTATAATAACGATGAGTAGGCTAAAAAATATGTATAAATTCTATAGACATTAATTGATTCTACAGTAATTTTAAAGTTAAAGAAAATCAGACATCTCAGCTGGCTTGTATACCAAAATAGACCTGTCTAATATCAATTATAGTTTATACTGACTACCTATTCTAATGATTGGATTACATTTTTGATAATATATTTGAATTTTATTCAAAACCATCTCCATTTCTTTGAAACTGAATTCTTAAGGTTTCAAAATTAGATTTGAGAATTGAGGATGTTAGCACTTAGTATACTTGTAGCGTGTCACGGATGTACAATTGTACAGATGTAGTATGAAGTAGTAGTAGTGTAGTTTAAAAAAATAAGACTGATGAAATATTTCTAAGTGTTTATTATTACGAAAATATTCTAAGTCCAAATAATTAATTTTATTAAACTCTGAAAAATATTCTAAGTCCGCAAAAATACAATTATTGAACTAGGTGACGTGAAGGTGCTTGCGCTAACTCTGATAAATCACGTCTGAAATGTGCCTATTCTGGACCCCCTTATATATCACCCAGGGATCCCCTCGGTACCGGCAGATACCTGCTGGTCAGTGCGCGTGCAGCCTTCGCATTCCCACGCCCTGCGTCAATCACACATCTATGTGCGTCAATCATATACCGATGATTTCCGGCTTAGTCATAACCGCACGTGCGATGATTCTTTGTATGACCCTGACGCGACACATTTACGTAATATAATTTTAATATAATATTACTGATTTCACCACCGTTTCCATAGGGACTATTTTATAGGTATTTAATTATTTTATTGTTATTATTTTGGATTTGGTTATTACGTTTCCCTTAGGACTAATAATTCTACCCTCTGCTTTAAGGCATATGGTCACTTATCTTTAATTACCTACTTTAATGTGTCTAACGCATGTTTCTGCTCCCAGGGTTCATTAAATAATATTATGAATATGATATTATCTACGTTTGGGTACCTATGTATACTATATTTAATACATAATGTATCAGAGCACATTGCATACTATTGTTTTTCTCTCTCTCTCTCAGTCTACATGTGAAATATTAAATGTGCAATCAGTGGAATACAGTGTGTGTTAATTGATTAAGTATTAGAATTTAGAGCGCAATAATTTATCATTAAACTTTAAGTTTAGAATATGATATGCGTCCTTACATTAGGCTTTTATACAACATTTAAATTTTTATGAGAGATGTGAATATACAAAATATCACAGTTTAAAAATATTTATGCAGTTGATATTCTTAACTTTTTGTTCTATAATATGTCAATTATTCACTCTAATACTAAAGCCTATTTAAAAAGATGTTCTGTTGAACATAAAATTGGTTATATTGTATGCAATTCAGAGAAAGAAAATAAATAATTCATCTTCTAGGAATTGTAAGTTATAAACTAATTAGTACTAAAAAATCATTCTCGTCATGTACGCCGTCAATGCAATACCGTTATTTCGTTGTATCGCTTATATTACTACTTGGGTGAGTGAAACACCTCCGAATTTTTTCGTTGAAGACGTTGAAGTATCAAAATATCCATCTTTTCTCAATTTCAAACATAACGTTTACTTCACTCTGATCGGACCCGTAGATACCTCGACATCAGCAAATTATATATAATTACTTACGTTAGGTTCGCTTTATCAAATCGACGATGCCTTTTTCAAGGTAAACGGGTATCAACAAAAATACTTCTCCTACTTATGTCTCGATTCAAAATAACTATAATCGGCATCAAAAACCGACCGTTAAAAGCGTGAATAAGAAAATAACTCTCAATACTAATACTAACAGCCACGTACTTAATCACTCCTAGGTCTCCGACGACTAATCATGGTCTAATAATAAACCTCTAATAAACGTCTCTCATCTCCAGATCTTTCTCCAAAATCAGCAAAATAGCAAAAAACCTCTAAAGCAAACACTTCTAACTTCTCCATACCAAATCGCTACGAGGTGCTTAGAAAATGTAGATATTCTCGATACCAGGAATACGACTGAACAAACAAACCAAATCTCTCCCTCAACTTACCATCAATTTTCATCACTACGCCGGTAGATTTTAACGATTTTTGCAAATCTATACTATCTAACCTAAAACTCACTACGAATAAAATTAAATCCTACGGCCTAATGATTCATCTGCAGAACGAAAATAAATTTGAGTATTTTACTTACCATACCCAAAGCTGATACGTCCTATTGGGTTGTCATAAGCAATGTTCACCCAACAACGGACATAAGTTCCATTAAGGATGAACTAACTCCCAAGGGTTTCGCTGCAAGAAACATCCCTAATATCCAGTCAAGACAATCCAAATCTCCACTCCTCTTTTCTTCGTCGATCTAGACTCGGCTCTCGAAAATCAGAATATATTCAATATCAATATATACATATCTCAATTCGCTAGATCAAAATTAAAATTGAATAAGCTCACTATCGGAAAATCTTTCCCAGTGCCATATATATGTCAGGATTGTGACCACAACAAAACTTATTACAACCGCGATCCTCGTTGCGTCTGCTGCTGCCAAAGTCATCTCTTTGAACTTTGAAAAATCAAAGGACACTCTTGCTTCCTTCGCTCATTTTAGGGAAGCTCACCCTGCAAACTATAAGGGATGCATTAAACACAAAACACTACTGCGTCAAGAAACTCCAAACTCAAGAACCACGCCCTATTCAACTACTATCATCACTTAAGCAACCCATCTACCAACAGCCGTGTAACCTTACCAGTTGAGATATCACTCAGCAGACCAACCCAAATCTTGATTCAATCAGTTCTGCCAATCTGCTACCCGACAGAATACCTATGTCAATGTAACAAAAGGTAAAAAAAAAACATTCTTCTATTAATGACTCCCCCTCCCGACAATCCTTTCTCAAATCAACTAACATCATTCATTTATGAGCTCTAATCACTTATCACGTACTATTAATCCTCATCTCCTCTCTCATCAATTTATTAAATTAGTTGTTACCAATGATTGCAAATAATACCAGCCAAAACTCTTCCCTGTCCATAATATCCTGGAATGCCAACAGACTCTTCAATCATAAGCATGAATTTCAGTTCCTCAAAGCTAAAAATATTGATATAATACTTCCAAAACGCACTTTATCTCCTCATCTTACTTAAAATATTTGGATATCAAGTTTATCAAACTTGCCATTCCGATGGCACTGCCTAAACTGGCATCGCAATCTACATTAAAAACAATTTATCCCATCATCCATTAGTCCCACACTCTGAACCCTACTTACAAATCTCTACAGTTCTAATCAACTTTATAAAACTACCCCACCGCTATTTCTTCAATTTACTGTCCTCCGGGAACAATGTTGGGTATAGATAACTAATAATTTATCTAGATAAAGATAAAGACGACTATACAATTTTTATCTAGAAACAGATAAAGATAGGTAATTAAACTAAATTTTATCTAGATAATGATAAAAATTAGTACATTTTTGTATAGTAAAATTTGAGATAATTTCATGTTTAATTTTGAAAATATTCAGGGTACAGGGACGTTAGCAGAAAACAATTTTGGTGGGTGTTTTTGAAAAGTAGAACATTTTTTTTCAAATTATTTTGTACCCATCACGTCAATATACAATAGGTATAATTTTATTTTATTTATAAATCCTGTTTAAGTATTTTTATTTTTATTCAAATTATATTAATTATTTTAATTTGGTAGTATTAATTTTTTATTACAAAAATCAAAGATTTGGGGGGGGGGCGTTTGATCATCCAAACACCCCCCTGCGTACGTCCCTGTCAGGGTACTACATCCTACAGGTATAAGACAAAAAAAAAATACATAGGTAATTTAAAACATTTTATAATAAATGTACTTTTTAAAACTAATTTCAAATATTAATAAACATAAAATATAAATTTATTATTTTAAAAAGTTCATTAAATGAATATTATAAATATTTCAATTTAGAAGTATTTATCAGATGATGGGTTGATTCAGTTGTTTGAGTACTTGAATCATCTTTTTTTAGGGTTTTGGACGGGCGTTGGACGTTTGGCGTTTGGATTTAGAACAAACCGTTTAACCGTTTCATAGTTAAAATAATTAAATTAACAAAATAAAAATGTCAACTGTGTGCAATTCTACAAAGAAAATCACTAACGACGACACACACATCGCAGATCACAAGATAAAGATTAAAGACTGACAAAAATGGTCAATGACGACGGACTGGGACTTAAATTTACGTCTGTCGAATTTTAAACCTTTTTTTCCACCTTAGGTCAATAATTCATTGTTGGAGGTGACTTTAACTCCAAATAACATAACTGGGGAAACCATTCCGCTAACACTAGAGTCCTTGCACTTATTTCTTTCTTAGATTCTGTAAACTACTCAGTAATCTCCCCCTCTTCTTCTACTTACAGGCGTTCTCACTGTAACAGACTTTCTGATATCCTTGATAAATTCGTTTCAAAAATACCAAACAACATAACCTCATCCATATCAAATTTAAATGATCTCTCTTCTGATCACACCCCGTTCACCTTGTGGTGGGTACCGGGGCCACACAAAAAATTACACCTTCTCTCACTTCTGAAAGTGTAAACTGGCCCAAATTCAAAAAATTAGTAACCGATAATATAAACCTCAAACTCTCTGTACGCGGCTGTATTTTTTTATGTGGCTCAGGTCTTTGATAGTGTGGGGTGTGAAGGACTTCTTTTGAAACTCAAAAAATCTCCTCCCTGCCCCTTACTACCTTCTTATAAAATCACACCTTTTCTGTATGCGAAAGAAATAGCTACTCGTTAAATTTTAAAATTCTAACTGAAGCCCCTTAAAGAAGCGACATAGCTCCCTTCTATACTCTATATAGCTCACGACACTTCGATTTCTCTACATACATCATTGGGTACTTACACAGACCACACTATAACTTTGGCCTCCAATAACGTCCTCCAGCTGTGTCTCAATAGCTACAAAATCATATTAACGTGATTATGGTCAAAACTCTGGACGATTAAAATAAACAAACCAAAATCATCCCTTATCACGTTTTCTCTTAGGCCAGGTAACTGTCCTTCTGTATCGCTCAATAATCACTTTATTCCAATCATCCCGACAATAAAATACCTTGGTTTGACATTTGATAGTCGCCTAACATGGGCCCAACACCTCAATATCAAAAGAAAAACTACAGGCTCTATTTGCTTCTTGTTGTATGAAATTCAGAGGGAGAAAACAAATCATTTATTCTCTAAGAATTTTAAATTATTTAGAACTAAAAAATCTATGAAAATTAATTTTGAGTTAACTTTATCAGTTAATCAAATATTCAAATATATTTTCAAAAATTGTATCCAATAACTAGATTACCTAGTTAAAACATAAAAATTTTATTTTTATAAAACTATAACTATATACTATATAGTTATAAACTATAATATTCATGAACATTGAATTGCATTAATGTGTTTGAGTTGTATGAGTTGTTGTATAATTTATAACCATATAGTTTTAATTTTTTTATAAGTATATACTATGGTAACTAAATAACAATAGAGGTTTCAATGTTTTTATTTTGTTGTTGTATAGAGTATATATTTAAATTGTATGTACTCACATGGAAAAACATCATTGCATCTAAAAATACTTGTTTTAAATCATCAATAACGTGAGAGAGTGTTGTATAATATGTATTAGATTCTAAACGGTTCTTAATTATATTCAAAGATATTGGATTAGAAATCTTCTCGTAAAATGTTGCATACTATATTAGGACAACAATACAATTATTAATAAATAATTGTGTCAAACAAAAATTAATTTAACTTACTACTTTCGTACAGGGACATTCTCTAAAATAAACACTATTATAACGGTCACAAAAAAGTGCCATTAATATAAACTCGATAATCATACGTCCCGGTTCACCAATTAAAACACCAGAAAAGTTTAATTCTTGAAGTTCAAATTCCGTGGGAAAGGTAAATTTTAAACTTTTACACATTGTACATTTCCAATACCTCGGAAATGATGGTAATTGAGAATGTAATCTATTAACATAAAGTTAGATATTATTATGCTAAAATTAAAAATAATATTTGACTGTATAATAATCGTATTATATAATAATATAATATATACAATATACATATTAATAAATTTTAATTTTAATTACTCCTGAATAGGCATCTCATCAGGAAGCGAAGGTACATGGCAATGACGATGATATCTCCGATAACAATTAACGCATTTAATTAATTCTTCACCTAATTGAAAACAACAAATACATTCTATAGTATTCATCCATGATTCAGTTGGTTCGGTGTCCACATTTTCAATATCTAAAATGAAAAATAATATAAATAATTATTAAGTATTATCATCAATAACTAATATCGTGTAAAAAACTGCATCATAAAAACTAGATATTATTTAATAAAAATTAGGCTTTATCATAATTTAAGATTTACAACAACGGTATATAACAATATTTATAAATAATATTTGTATTACCCATATTATTGAAATGACTACTAGTATTAACTTCTTCCTCTATATATTGAAATGGAAATTTCATTTTTGGTTTTGTGGACAGTGTCTAGAGACAATTCAATATGAATATATTAAACAATTGTGTATAATAAAATAATTTTATCAATAAAAAAATTAATTGTAATTTATTACAATTTTTTAATCTAGACTATCTAGCTAGGTGTTTGTTTTGGTTTTCCTAAGCTAGCCTTTAATTTCTTGTGAAATAAAATTCTGCATGACAAATTAATAAAGAGAACTAATAAGAAATGACGAAACCTGTAATGTACATGTATAGTACATGGGTGGGCCGATGGTAGATGCACGATTTTATTCAAAATTTGTATATTGCAGACTTATCTCCTGCATATTTAATTTTTCATGTTAGTTAGTTTTTTTTTTTTTTTGAGTTTTTTAGTGAAAAACTTGTAAAAATTATGCTTCAAGACTGGTGTCACTTTTGAGTCAGTCCGTTCAATATTTTTCTCCAAATACTAACCTTTTACATTGCGAAATAATAAAACTTAAGGTTTATTGACGATTGTAGCTACTAGGTACAAAAACACGTTATTCACGACACCATTCGGCCTAACTAGGTAGCTGTGACCTTGAAGACATTATACTTCCCTAACTTCTAAAGTAACAAACACATAGCATAACATTAGTTCTCGGACTCGTTTTCGAGTTTCTTGAAGGTTCATATTTAAGATTACAGGTAAACATTAATCCTGATTACTGATTAGCTATATAATGATCAATTACCATTTTTACATCAATTGTTCTATGCTAATATCGCTATTACCTAACCACGTTATTTCTATCTCGTTTTCGGGTTACTGTCGCCGTCGTTTCTACTATATCTTAATTGTTTTGCTCATCCGAACAGTTCAAGGCGTTAAGTACTTTCAAGTAAAGTCATTTTTATCACTTCAAGCATATATATTGTTGCCTATTTTGATTTTTTCAAAGCGTAAGAATAATATTCATTTATAATTTAATATGCCTCCTAAACAACTTCTAATCGTTCAGATAACAATAGATATAATGTCTCGAAAACGACGAAAACTTTCAAAATATAAGAAATAGCTTTCAATAAGGTACTTAAAATAAACAGACAAATAAGATGCATAAGAAGTTCGGTGACGTCAATCGATATAACATTTTTTCGTTTAGTGTTATAAATTTAAATTGTAATATCTATGTAGACTTTATTTACATTATATTAAAGAACAGTTAATTATAAAATGAATCCTGCATCACATACGTAACCTTCAAGGGGACTAAAATTTCTAAACAAGTCCATCTTAGTGAAATAAAATCTTCTGGTGATCAAGTTTCAAATCTATTTACCACATATTTCTCTTTTATTTAGGTACGTTAGACAAATTAGGAATTCTATAACTCAATTAAACCCATATTCTACTATGAATTCTCATTTATGCCATACTTAATTTATATTTCACCAGTAAAATTCTTTGCAGTCCTTTGATCGATAATATCTACTTATGATTCTGGAACCATATGGGATCACAGCACTAATTTTATACCTCTGACGAAATGTTCTCACTTCTCCAATTTACACAATCTTTAATAAATTACTGATCGAAAGTTCTTGATCAACATAGGTTTTTACCTGAACATGAAACAATTTCTATTGTATTATTTTCTATGTACGTGAACCATTTGATGCAAAACAAGTTAATGTAATCTATTGACTTATTTTAAAATATGAATTAAATGAAGTAAATTTAGATCATCAACACTACGAAAGAAAAAACCCAATGTAATACTTAGATAACAAGAGTATACGAGTAAAAGTCAAAAGGATTAATAACAAATAGATGAAAAAAATGTATTACAAATAATCAGTTTTCTAATTTCACCTGCAGATTTACTAAAGTTTGGCCAACATTTTTCGATGTATTTATATTTTTTGTTTTTGATAAACTGAAAACTGGCGATGTAATTATATTTCCAAGTTCTTTGATAGCTAAAAAATACATTTTTACTTTATTGAATTTCAGTTTGGTTTTATTGATAAACATATAAACTTACTCGAAATGCAATTGTTCATAGTTTCTTCAAAATTATTTTTCAAATCAATTTCTATCTTTGATATCACCTCTGATATATTTATGATATTACGGTTAATATTTTCTAGCTTAGGTAATACAACCCTGAAATAAGTTTTATTAAATTAGTCAAATATTATGTATATTGTAAAAATTATTTAACTAAAATACAAAAAAAACCTTGAAACATTTAAAATGTCAGATAGATAGTTGTCGTTCAATACCAATTTTGTAATTTCAATATAATATTTATTTTTGTTTTGTAAATCCTTAAATGTTTGTATAATTTTGTCAGTTTCACCAACTGTGTCTAAAAAACAATTGTCAACTAAATATTTTAGCTCAAATGCTCGTTTATTTATTTCTTTATGTAATCTGAAACGTGGGAATAAAAAAAAAAGGAAAATATTTATATTAAATTTTATGTTAAATAGGTAGGTATTCGTGTATTACTTTTCTGTTTCTTTATCAATTTCTTCATAAATAGCTGTTTTTTGAATTTTAAAATTTTCAACTTGCTTTTCTGTTTCTTTTATAGAAGTATCAAAATTTTTGTTTTTCGATCTAAAAATACATTATAATTATTTTGTATACCTAATGTACATATTTAATGAATACTAAAAATAATTATTTATTAATTATTGTAGGACAACCAAAAACTGCAAACAATTATTCACGGTCTGCCATTTAATGATTTAATTTCAAATAATTTATATTAAAATAATATAATAAAGTAGATAAGTATAAAGTACCTAGGTATAACATATTATATAATGAAATAATATAATAATAAAATTATTACATTGACATATTTGAGAAAAATATTAAATTACCAAATAAGTAGGTATTTCTAAATATTTAAAGTGTTTCTATTGCATGTATATATATTTCGTTTGTATTTTTTTTTTTTTTAGTATAAATTAATTTCTTAATACATATATATTATTTTATTTATAATTATATAGGTAATATTTATCATACTCCAATTTGAATTTTTCTAGAAAAACATTCGAATTTATTTCTTTCCGAAACTTTTCAAGAACTTTATAGTTATGATTATGATGGGAATGTAAATGACAGAATTGACACAACAAAATTGAACATTGAGTACAGTAAACATCTGCATACGTCTGAAATACAAATATATATATATATATATATTAGGTAGGTACCATTTAATTTATTAAAATACATAGACATATTAAAGATATGTACTGTTATTTATTTTATAAATTTAAAAATATCTTACATTTGTACAAGTAGGACATACAGGGAATTCGTCCACTATTGGATAAGTTATCTGTGCATTTGGATTATGATCTTTGTTGATATTTAAATTTGATGATCCAATATGATAGTCAATCAGTTGGTCTTTTGTGACTGTTAGACATTTACATTTTACCCCTAAAACAATGTTTTAAGATGCATACAAATATTAAAATTTTACAAAATTTTAATAATATATAGTATCAATAAATCATCTAAAAAAATTATATAAATAGGTAGTAATAAAGAAAGTACTTATACAAAATTAACCTGAATCAGAGTTTTTCTTTGCTATGCAATCTTTACAAATAAAATGCAAACATTCTAACATTTTTGACTCGCCAGTTAACTCCATATTACAAATTACACATTTGCCTACAGACCAAATGTCAATTTCTTCATGAACATTATCTATTTTAATTTCAGAAGTTGATGTTGATGCCATTGTTTTAAATCTGAAATATTAATTACCTACTTAAAATATTAGGCACGTATTACTAAATTATCTATTATATATATTTTTTAATATTATACACACATGTATTAAGCGTCAGGAAAACCCCCAAAAAAGTAACAGAAAAACAGGAATTTTTACGCAAAATCAGTTTTAGACAAAATCGATTTTTTATATGGTTGTACCTAATTCAAAAAATAATCACTATAAATACTTGAAATTTTCACCAAATATTTATGTTAGTGTAATCTATGTACAGTTAAATTTTCAAATATTTTTGATTTTTTTTTTTTTTTGAGTAATTTATAGACCACTGAAATTTTAGATTTTTATGAGAATTTTTTTTTTTTGAAGTGTCGATAAAAAAATTTTGGATGATCAAAAAATTTTGAAAATTTAATACAAGGTTCCTTATGAGTTGTTCTTATTGTAGCTGAAAAAAATTAAAAATCGTTAGTCACAATTTTTTTTTATAATTTTAAATAAACATAAATTTTTGAAATTACAATTTATTTTTAGGTACATTATTATTCTATGTTATGTTTGATTGTATAAACATATTATAAATTGTATATTTGACTTAATAATTTAATTCAGTTCAATTCTCAATAAGTGTTTTTACGGTTTTTAACAGTGACTTAAAATATTAAAGTATGTCGTATACATTTCTTATGAACTTTTTTTGTCCGTTTAATTAAAATAAAATATTTAAAAATATTATAGTACCTATATAATATTATATTTTTCTTGTGCAACCGATATATATATAATTAATATGTGATAAATTTACTGACGCAAAAGATGTATACCGTTTTAGTTAATGATAAACCCGCTGAAGCAAGATTTAGGCTGTCAAGAAAAATCGGCGCAATTGACGAACACGATTCTAATAAATACTAAAATGACGAAGTTGACGTAAAAATGTTGAAAAAGGTTAAATTTTGGATTTTACAATAAGATTAGATAATTTATTAAATATTTGCCCACGTAGATATAAATAGATAAAAAAGTAAATTAGAAAAGTATTTCTATTAAATTAGGCGTTTTCAATTTGTAATTATTTTTCTATAATTATGGGCTTTAAGAATTTTTTTTTTTTTTTACTGACGCCTGCGAGTAGGTTCTTAAATATCTAAATCACCATCTTGATTCCTGGGTATACATACACACTACACAGGCTATAGGTCAGGGGTGGCTAGTGTGCTTTGAAAGTGGTAGAGCGATATGAAATTGCTTAGGTATACCTATTTATGGAAAGTATCGAACACAAATAATATTAATAATAGACAATAGTTATTTAATTAAATCCATTCAATATAAATAAATTATTATAGGTACATAAAAATTAAATAATTCCAATGTATATTTTTGGAAACAAATACCAAATTGAAATAATAATTGATTACGAGTTACGACCAAAAAAAGTAAATAATTAACATACGCAAGTTCAGAATCAGTGCATATCGGGTGATTAAAATCATCATATATGTATAATGCAGTATAATTATAGTGTTTCCCCTTCTCAGTTTTTGTATTCCGATCATATTTATGAAGAGCGACTTTTAACATCGCACAAGCTCGCATGCGGTGCTCGCGAATCCCGTGAAATTGTTATTGGTTATCGATTCTCAGAAGCTACAATGTTGAATGATTTATTTTTAAGCTCAAATTTTAAATTTTAAATTTGATATTAAACGTATAAATTAGTAAATGATAATTTAAAAATGGTGTTATCATCCCATCCCCCTTATTTACGAGCCGCCACTGCTATAGGTGCATTCTCAAATACACAATAGTATAATACACATATGAGTATTGAGTATGTTCACGGGTTGGTAGTCTATTATGGTGATGAAGTGGTTTTGATGAATTTCCATTATAATAAAAAAAACATGTTAAATTTAACTTTATTTATTCAACACTTCAACTGAAAACATTTTCCTTTTCAATGGTCAATAGTTCACAATAGGCATTACAAATAATAAAATATACATGTATATTGTACCTACCTACGAGTAATAGTAGGTAGTAATCAATACCAAACAGTTTAATTAAAATTAATAAATAATAAGAATATTAAAAAAAAAAAGTGGTATACATTAACGAATAACGAGTATGTACAACAAACTTTTTATATACCTTATACCTACCTATCATAGGTATACTTTGTCATTAAATTTTTTAATTTTTTTTGTTCACCAATTAGATTTTTGTTAATAGTATTTATATTGATGATATTAATATATAAGGTATATGGTGGAAACATTATTGTTGATTAGTCTTAATGGTCTTATATTTCATATTTGTTAATTTATTGTATGTATCAGTTTATCCAGCGCGATGGTAGTGGCGCGAAGCTAAATAATAATAATAAAAAAAAAATCGGTCAAGTGGGTACCGCTCTTCTGTATAGTAGGTCACTTTATTGATTTATTAAATTTAAATCCAATGATAGGTATCATTGTATACGAAAAACGATTCTGAACGAAGATGATTTGTCAGCCTAGGATATAATTTCCAGTGGTTAGTGAAAAATGTGGTTTATGCTTTAATAACCTGAATACACCAAAATTTAAGTTCTTTTATAATTATATTGTAAGAGAAATTTATGGAAAAATTTTGTATTCAATTTTCAACTCTAAGCTATTTATACAAAAAATTTTATGAATTATATTCATGATTATAAATTAACATTATTTGATATTAGTTATAATTATTGAATTACATTCATGATTTTGACGAATTTTTGTCAATATTTGACCTTCAAATGACAATAAAAAAAATTGTGCTTATATGTATTCTTATAATTTTTGAATCACTATAAGAACAACTTATGAAGAACTTTGTATTAAATTTTCAAGTATTTTGACTTTGCCAAAAAATTTTTATCGATATTTATAAAAAAAAAAATAATAAACGAATATTTCAAATTCCTATAAATATCATTAAGATAAGCGAAATATTTTGAAAATTATATTATGTAAAGAAAATGCCAATCTAAATAACTAGTAAAATTGTCAAGTAGGTCAACTACTTATAATATGTTGACTAAGTATTTAACATTACAATTGATCTTATTTGTCGTCATAAATATTTTAATATTATAAAATGGCATTTTACTTCGTTTCCATATTATATCACGTCTTTTAAAGATTTAATCATTACTAAATTATTTTTTTTTACATTGAGTTACCTATAAGTTATAAAGGTGTGTTTTTAGTGTGATAAGCTATACAGAAAGGAATATGACGAATGGTTCAGTTTTATTATCAATAAAAATGCTTTGTTTATGTAGTTATTAATACAAAAATAAAGGCTAATGTATTTCATATTACCTATGCATTTAGAGAAGGACGCCAGTACGGCCATTGACTTTATCCTAAAATAATTAGTATAAAATTAGTATAAAGTCAATGAGTACGGCACACCCGCATGTGTTGTTTCTGTCTTATATACATATACCTACAGCATAGCAAGGTATTTATTGATATTTTATTTTTGAAGTGAGTTGCTATAAAGTTATGTAAAATATTCAAACTTTAAAATGCTAATAACTCATACTAAAAATTAAAATATCAATAAACGTCTATATGTCATAGATATCTAATAGACCTAATATTATTACCTTTAAATTTGATAATAGGCAAATTGGTTCTAATATTAAAAGCTAACACAGTATACAATTAATTCCGCTGAACAAAAATTTGTTATGTTGTATGTAAGATAAAGACAACACATTTGGGTGTGGCATCTCCTTAATAATAAATAAAAACTACTACTATTACTTTCGATTTGATATTGAGAAAATAAACGGCTATTGGATGTTGGTGAAAAGGAAAGGAGTCTATTAGCGGTTACTAAGGTTACCTGAAGGCTGAAATTCACCACCCGTCCGCTGAAACTTGAAAGTAAAATCTTTTATTGATTATTATCTGAGTACTGAGTTTTCATTTCCAGCTCAAATTATAAAAACCATACATCAAGTATATAAATTAAACATTACAAATCACTAATGACAAAATAATTAAAAAAATTCTTATTTAACTCGATAGTTGTTAATATAATTAATAATATAATACATTATTGTCAAAAAATCTCTAGGATAGTAGGATATTATATTTATATGTTAATTTACAAAGTAAAATATATATAGGGAAGTATTACATGTAATAACTAATAGGGATTTAAATGTAATATGAAGATACAATAACGGTTATCCAAAGGTCAATTATAACTTTTTTGGATGCATAATATTTTAATGCATTCGAACAAGGAAAAATTAGATTTTGTTCGTTGTGCAGTAGTGAAAAAACTGTAAATCGTATTAAATTTATTATAAACGTAAACCAACAGCTACTAATATAAGGCTGGGGCTAAACACGGCGTTTTCCGTCGAATTGAAAATGCGTTGGTTTATATTGGAGTAGCTATATACAACAAACGTAATACGCTGCGAAAACACCGTTCGGCTTGCGTTTTGACGGGCGAACGCTGAAGTAGGTAATAAAAACGCGGCGTATTACGTCCGTTGTGTATAGCTAGTAGCTACTCCGATATAAACCAACGCATTTTCAATTCGACGGAAAACGCCGTGTATAGCCCCAGCCTGTAGAAGAATATATATAAGCCGTAAGGTGCTACTTACGATTATATAACAAACAAACTACCAGCTATCTATAATTATACATATTATAATTTATTTAACTAAAAATAAAATATTAAGGAAACCATTGTAGCACAAAACTTTTTTTTTACACAAGAAGTAATTTGTAGGCTAAACGTTGTTATTACTTATACTATTATCGAAGACCTAATACCTATTTAGTCATATAAATTTGTAATGACTTAAGTATACAGTATTATTTTCATCGCGCTATCGTAAAATAAAATAAAAAACGATTATACCTGGTTATCCAAACGGGATTCGGAAAAATGATTTGAGATGAACGACGTAATCGTATCAAACAGCAGTTATAGGTGTATTATAATATAATATATTGTTCCGTTTGATTCGTGGTCGATCTTATCCGCTGATTGATGACTGAAATTCGAAACTATTGTCAATGCGCATAGACGATATTATTTAGAATATAGTTTATAAATATATTATGTACAATTAAGTATAATAAACACACACTACAATAATTATAATGCCGACACTATCATAAAATCTAAAAACATAAATTAAAAAAGTTTTTCACACACTTGTAGCAACGAAAAAATATTGAAAATAAAAGTAGTTCAATCACGAATCGGGAAAAAAAATTTACCGAGAGCGATTCTCACAAAACACATACGTACAGTACACGCACACACACTCATATAAAATGTATACGAAATATAATAGAGATTGTAAACGTCGTTCATCCGTACGGTGTACGCCTTGAATCCTACGTGTTGCGCGCGCATTAGATATACTATGTATTATATTTATATATTATTATATGACGTACGGAGGGTCGTTCACATCAGATCAATAATATTACAACGCCACAAAATATTTTCCCTAGATTGTAAAGTAAACATACCATATACAGGGTGTTCACCAATTTAGGGAACACTGAATTTCTCGGCCGGATTTTTTTGGAATTAATCGATTTTTTTTTACAAACTGGTGGTATATTTAAACACATTTTTTGATAAATTTCAAAAATTTTTTGAAATTTTAATCTGCGCATGCTCAAAAAAATTTTTTTTTGAATTGCAACACCCATTTTGAACATTATATTCGGATAGGATTATTTTTTTTAAGCAATTTTGATGTATCAGCTATGGTTCTAAATTCAAAATTGACTGAATAAGAGCCATATCAATTTTAATAAATAATATATTTTTTTTATTATTTTAAAATATTTATAAAATCATTTAAATTAGTTTTTATTAGTTACTTTTTGAATATTTGTACGTTATAGATATAAATGGTTATAAAATTTACGAACGAATGCATAGACGAAATATTAAAAGGACTTATTAAATTTAATTCATTCTTTACAGCAGGATACTTCAATTTTAGATTGAAAGTTCAAGTTAGGATCATTTAAATCCCAATATCAGTATTACAGTGGCGTACGCAGAATTCGAAAAAGCTTTGGCTGAAGCGCCTGAAGCACAATAATTATGAGTAGGCTAAAAAGTATATTAATTCTATATTAGAAATATTAATATATTGACATAAAATAAATGCTACAATTATTTTACTATATTGAATTAGGTATCTTATTAGTGTTCATTGTGTTTCAGTTTCAGTATTTGTTATGTAGAATTTACATTATCATTAAAAGTCTATAAAATAATAAAACTAATTTCAAAGTTTAAGGAAATATGACATCTCAGCTGTCTTATCTACCTAAGTCCAAAATAGACCTATCTAATATTAGTTCTAGTTTATACTGACAATTCTAATGATTTGATTAACTTCCTGATAATGTATTTGAATTTTATTCAAAAACATCTCCTTTTCTTTGAAACTGAAGTCTTCAGGTTTCAAAATTAAATTTGAATATTGAGAGTATTGGCATATATAACGTTCAATTAATTTATTACCCCTCTTATAGCATACAGTGTCAGTGTGTCTATAGTACAAGGACCATTAATGGGTCAAAGAGTCCTTTATTTGGTACCTATTTTCAGATATGTTCTATGTTCTATGACCAAAAATATTAGAATAGTTTTATTTTTATTTTCACTCACTTTTATTTAAAACAAAATTTATGGATTACATGAAATTATATAATGTTGATACAATTGATAGCAATTATTTTCAAAAACAAATTGTTTTAGTTCTTAAAATGTTTATTTACTAAACTAAAATGACTAACAACTTATATTGATGTTGAATTACAAAATGTTTAAATATTATAAAATAGTACCGTTACGGTTAAAACATTTTAGAAGCTTATTATTATTATACAATGTTAAGATATTATTATTATACAATTTTAATACATTTAAAAGTATGCACTAAATTAATGTACTAATACTGATAAATAAACAAGTGTGAACATCAAATAATACATATTATATTTTAAATTATTAATTACCATTTACCTACTTACCAAATTTTAATAACACATTATTTTAAGCAGCACAACACATTAAAAACACTACATTGGATATAAAGATTCTAAAATCAAAGATATTATAAAGTTATGATCGCAAACATCTAACGTTGTAGTAAGTCTTATCAAACTTCAATATTATAAATAATAATAAACAATGAGTACTGTATTATTCTTATTTTTTGTATTATTTGTTATTATTTTGTTTTTATATAACGAAGACTAAAAACATTTTTCTTAGTTCTAAATTACTAAACGTCTAAAACATTAAAAATATTCATATACTTAACTACAACGTTTTGAGGTATTATCTTTGAAAATTCATAATTATACTAATAATTACATTTAGAATTTTTAAAAATTGTAAACAATTATGATTTTGAAGTAGTTTTCAAAATATGTTTAAAATCAACAATTTTAGTTTTATTATATATATATATATATTATAAATAAAATGTTTGTTACAAAAAAACTATTTTCTCTGCAGGCTTAGATAATAAAAATATGAGCAAATAATGAGCTTCAGAGATATATAATTTATTATGTAAGTTGAATGCATGAATTTTAACAACCTATTTATTTTTCCTCACACATTTACAAGTTAAAAGGTAAATTTTAAAAGACAGTAGTAAGGCCGACGATGATATGTATCAAAATATTGGGCTATAGATAAATTAACGGAGATGAAAATGAGTGTTACTGAGATGAGAATATACAAGTGGATGAGTGGAGTTATGAAAGAAGACAGAATAAGAATGAATATCTAAGAGGTAGTATAGAAGTGACTCCAATAGTTGACAAAATGAGTGAGAATAGGTTGAGATGGCTAGAACATATTTTAAGAAGAGAAAAACTGAGGTAGTTTCAGTAACAAAGAACATGAAAGTGGATGGAAAAAGATATGGTTTGAAGAGTTATGGTATAGAGTGCGATGTGAGAAAGACTGGTGTTTTTGAGGAAGATGTTAACGATTCTAATCCTAACGATTCTAATTTGTAGTAAGTGGAAATTGAGAACCAGAGTGGACGACCCCAAATAGTTGGGATAGAAGGCGAAAGAAAAGAAGAAGAAGAAGACGAAGAAAAAGAAGAAAAAGAAGAAGAAGACCAATATAGATATTATAACATTAAATAAAAAAAAACAAACAATTTTGTTAAACATCATTTAATACATTTTTATAGAATTCTTTCCTTTTCCACACAAAATTCTGGTATATATTCGGAGATCAACGTTTTTAATGAATTTAAAAGGGCTCTGTATGAATTATAATAATCATTAGTAGGCTGAAAAATATATAAATTCTAATCTGGAAGTATTAAAATATTGATATTAAATAAATGATACAGTAATTTTGGTATATTGAATTTAAGATTTTACTATGTTTCTGTTGCAGAATTTGTTATATTAAATTTACATGATCAAAATTAGTTACCAATAGCTACCAAGACCACAAATATAAGAATAATATTATAACTAAACCGAAGATTTTCTTCGATCTCTGGAGGTTGTGTACTAAGAGTTTAGCCAAAAGAACGAGCTCCGTCGTTATGATCTATTTGTCGTAGTGTCGTGCAGCCGCTATATTTTATGACCACATTTAATATAACAAAATAATAAAACCGATTTTAATTTAAAAATTAAACCGAAGATTTTCTTTGATCTCTGAAAGTTGTGTACTAGTAGCACAGCTAAAAGAAGTAGCGCCGTCGTCATTATCGTCTTGTCGTAGTGTCGTGCGCCGCTATATTTTTTTTACTTAGCTCACAAAAACAATCATGACGCTATCTCGCTCAGTGTTATATTTTTGTAGAGGCTAGCTGCCAAGACCACAATTAATATAATAATATAATAACTAAACCTAAGATTTTCTTCGATCTCTGGGGGTTGTGTACTAGGAGCCTAGCTGAACGAACGAGCGCCGCCATCATTAGATTACTGTCTTGTCCATAGATAATAAAGATATGGATAGGACATATCGGTCTTATCAGCGGTATTTAAGGGGTCCAATTGAGGCCAAACAAGTATACCTATATCGAGTATCGATTATCATAAAAAAACGCCTCAATTGCCTTCCCCTCCAGGCACGCGGCCTCAAATATATTTAACATAGGCGTGGCCTATCCATATCTTTATTATCTATGGTCTTGTTGAAGTGTTGTGCCGCCGCTATATTTTTTTACTTAGCTCGCACCACAATCATGACGTTTTCTGGTTCAGTATTATATTTTTGTAGCCGCTATCTGCCAAGACCACAATTTAATATAATAATATAATATCTAAACCGATGATTTTCTTCGATCTCTGCAGGAGGTCGTGTACTAGGAACCTAGCCAAAAGAACGAGCGTCGCCGTCATTATTCGGAGCACCGAGCTCTGCGGTCATCGACAATATAATCAGTATGCATATGCACCTGTTACCATTTCATGACAACTCTGATGTAGGTTAGTTCTTAAATCGTGGTCGTACGACACATCGAACCTTCATAATGAAATTAGCGCTCTCGCATTGCACCCGATTTTTTTTATTATTTATTATAGTTATACTAATTTAGGTTCTTTCTAAATTTAAAAATAATGACATGCACGTTTGAATTTTGTGTAAATGTGTTAAGAAATTGCTTAATATTGAATATTCAACAGTTATTATAAAATGTATAGCCTACAAACTAAACACTTATCACTTGCGTTAAAAAAAAAGAGGATTATTGTTATTACTTGAGAACCTACGTCATACTCATACATAATATAGACATACACCTTTTTTTATTCTGTAGTTTATATATTTTATTATTTTATATACCTACATAGTAGCGTATTCGTTAGTTCTAATTATATAGCCAGTCGTTGGGGCTAACTACCCTTAATAAGTATCGATAACTAAATATTATATAACCTTCACACTTCGTTAAATGTTATTTCGGAAAAATTGTTCTAAGGCAGAGTTTTCCAAGCTACGGGTCGCGAATTTCTTTTGATTGGTATCGAAACACGGTTATGATTACGATTATTTTCATATTATACTAATTTTTTGTATTTTATTTATTTATTATGTTATTATTATTCAGTATATTGTATTTTACATTTTATAATATATAATATATATATAAAAAATTATACCTATATATTATTTTATTTTATTTTTTTTTAACGGGGGGTCGCATACCCAATAAAGATTAAATTTTTGGGTCGTTATTGCAAAAAGTTTGGGAAACATATTTCTAAGGAGTATGGTACAGATTAGTATTAAATAGTCAACTGCTACAGTATGTTCAATACAAATTAATCAAGAGGACGCTTCACCGTATGCATTGTCACCGTCTTACTAACGGTCTTAAGTACGTAAATTGCGTCAGAAATCACAAGTAAGGAAAAAAATTTTTAGGATTCAAAGAGGTACGATATTGAGATACAAAAAAGGTTATACATTAATATCGCCGCCGACGATACTAAAGTTAAAAATTAGACGATATTATTTTGACGTCATTTATGCATTAATGTTTTCTATCAACATGCCATAAAATTGGTCAAAACGGAATATCCGTCAACATCGTACTGACGTAGGTACCGTTGACGTTTAGTGTCGTGAATTAGTCAATAGAAATATAGCAATTTCGTACAATATTATAATGGAAGTAATTTGACCTGGTGCAATCGATGTACACCTAATTAATTTGTGATAAATTTACTGACGCAAAAGACATATAGATATCAGAGGGTGTAACACTTTGTACATTAAAAAAAAATTGACATAAGAAGGCTGGGGTAGTGGGGTGCATGTCATGATACTAATTAATCATATATTTAATATTAAAGTATAATTGTAGTAGGTATATATGTAATACCTACACTCTACACTATTTACCTACATTAAATTATTCGTGTATAAGGATGTTAACTTATCGTTCGATAGCCGTAAAGGACATCCTTATACACGAATAATTTAATGTAAATGAGTAAATGGCTATCGAACGATTGAGAACGTTATACCTTTTTGGCAGAACGATTGAGAACACTTAAAATTAACAAAGAACTTACCGCTGACCCAAAAAAAAAACCCTAAAAACAATATGATTGATAATGAATTTATGTGCAATGTTGCCATATCATTTATTTGGTTATTTAAAAACTCAGTATACATAAAATAAATATTCTTGAAAAAAGTAATAAATTAATAATTATAATGGTATACAAATAAGCGCTTACTAATATTAATAAAAAATTTAAAATATGTAGAACTTATAAAATATTTAATACCTGTATAGTGTATATAATATGTATAAAAAAAAATGTAAAATAAACAAACTTATAAAATTATTAAATATATATATAAATGAAATAAATAAAATATTATGTAATAACAACTTCATTACGTATATGTATAAAAAAAATCACTGTTTAAGGTATCCGAGGTGTACGGTTTCCGAATAAAACACAATGTATTACTGTCTAATAATATTTTAGATCTTCACCTCGTTCAATTCTTATAATTTTAATTTCGTTATTTTCCATTTTTAACGTAGTAGGTACTAGGTATATCGTATATCGTATATAATATTATTAAGTGATGAATAGTTTGTGCGAGGACTGCAAGTCTGCACTGCACAACTACACAACTGCATATCTAATCTAACCGTCCTTCTCTCGTATCTGGTATCTAAGTAAGTTACTATTAACATCCGGAAAATGAGTCCAATAAATATCAACAGATAATTGTGCTCATATTATCGATCGATTGAATTTGACAGCGTTGGAAAAAAATAAAAAACTCGAACGTTCTCAATCGTGTTACCAAAAATAACGTTCTCAATGGTAGCGTTCTCAATCGTATTTTACCGTCCTTTATAAATAAACTATATATTTACATTATTTACCGGCTACCTATCATAGTTTAATCAAATAGTCTTTTTAAATATTAAACTATAGTCTATAGGTACTAGGTAGCATTAGTATTCATCAATGAATGTGTAAATATATATAAATATATATATATATAGTATAATACATATATTATAGGTACCAATGTGACAATTGAATATTAATAATACAATGAATTATTTTTGTAAAAGCTTAATAATAATAATTTTAACTATTTGATAATTTATTCATCTCACCGTATTAGTTATAGGAGCCTACTATTAATAATTCATCTAAAATATCGACCATAAAATAAAATATTTTGGTTTTTTTTTTTATAAAATTTAATAATTATACCCTAGCCTCCGGCCTCCGCCCACTATGCCGACTGTCCACACGCAAATATTGTTTAATAATTGTAATATAGACTCCCTGTAATACGTACATGATAAGTACCTAATTGTTCCGTGATGAAAAATCGCCGCAATGATTTTATACGCGCGATAAATTGACTCCCTGCAGCGATTAGACGAGACCCAGTTAAATATTATAAAATATAAACCCAATGTCCTAATATATTAGGTAATATTATGTAGACGTCGTATTAATAATATATTGAATACCGATTTTCCGATAACGTCGTCAACAAACGATTTGCGCATAGTCGAATATTATTTACAATTTAGTATTTACCATCTGTAAATTATTAATATTCCTTTTCCAGACGAAATTAGTACCAATCTTCGCCGGCGGCATCGTAAGCGACAAAAGGGCGATGCTCATTAGTGACGACAAAGGGGAAAACCCGTCGGTCGGTCATACGCGATTTATCATTGTTACGTAATCGCCGATGCACATTGCACACTGCACACTGCACGCACACACACACACACACACATACGACTACACGAGTACACGACACCGGACACACAGTACACAGTTACACACTCGCGTGCACCGTCCGTTACGTTTGTTATAATATTTTATTTTTGTTCGATTATTTATTAATATTGTCGTCGTGAGTTATTATAGTATAATATTATTGTCAAAATTATGGATTGGCTGCCACGGTTAAAGATACTGTCTGTGCTGCCAACGACGCGATGTCGACCGACGACAACGGCTCGCCGGCGGACTAAAATTAACATGGCCGCCAGCCCTCTCTCGAACCGTACGTCGCCGTCTCGCATAACCCGTTCGGCGTTCAGTAGGAAGTGTTCGTTTTGCTAACGCCACAAACTACCGACATAGTTTAATTTACATTGTACGAGGGTAATGCCGATGACCGAGATGAACTTGGACGGGTTGTACCCAAGCGGCTTCGAAAACGGACCCGAGTGGCCAGAGTTTGTGCTCCACAAAATACAAACGATGTAAGTTTATATTTTTTATACGCTATATTATTAGTGTTGTATTTGTTATACCTATTTACATCATAACTGATTTATAATAATCATTATTAATGCTTTTTTTACATCGTTAGGCCGGTATAGGGCCGTAGATTATATTTTACTAGTTCTAATAACCGCGTTGTTTGTTATATTCAGTGCTAGAAATGGAAAATTTTAGGAACCGGAACGTTTATAAAATTATTATGCGGATTATAATAATAGTTTTTAATTTTAATTATTTTAATTTGTGTTTTCTTAACAATACAATATAATTATTAGTTAAATAGATAATAATAATAAATAATATATGTAATTTTAAGCTTAAAAAATTTACTATTTTTAGCAAAACACAGACTAAATATATTGTGACATTGTCACTACTCAAGTACAAAATATGAATATCGTATTGTAATATATTTCGTAATATCGTATTGTCAAACTACAATTAAAATATAATTAGGTAGGTAGGTATACACAATGTATGTACACATATATTATACAGATTGCAGAAAGACGATAAATAAAGTTGGTTACAATTTATAACAGAATACGTTATCGATAGTAAATTGGGTATTTTTACTTTTTATTGTCTTTTATTGTGATCACGGCTTTAATTCTTAACTTCTCTCTATATTAAGTATATCATATTAATATAATATTTTGTCGAAAGGAAATTTTATAATTTGAATCTTTTAAATTGTGATACTGTCGATTTTTACGAAACGGAACTCTTAAATTTTAATTTTAACCACCCGGAACGGGCGCAAAGTTTATATTACGAAAATGCCGACATGCCGTTCCGGTCCTTCTCGAGCACTGTATGTACATGTATGTATTTTTATACAATGTATAAAAACAAAATTATAATTATGCACAAATAATACAAAAAATAAGAATAATACAGCACTCATTGTTTATTATTATTAATAATATTAAAGTTTGATAAGACTTACTATACTATAGTATACTATATTACTATACTTACTTTATAAGATTTACTTAATAATTTTTTTAACTTAAATTATTTATTATTATTTAATATAAAGGCCGGTGTCACACTTGCGGAATATCCGTAGCGGATGTTCTGCGCCGGAATTTTCGCAATATCGAAATTCATATATTTAAATTCTACTGGACACATTACAACGGAATTTCCGTACGGAAAAAATAAAATCGCTATATGTCGCGATTATTCCGCCGCGGAACGTCCGCTGCTGATATTCCACTAGTAGTGACACTGGCATAAATTTTACCTATTATCGGTTTTGTCATAAAGATCTTTCTTGAAATTATGATTATACATTTTCAATATCTCTAATTGCGTTAAGTAATACGATACAACTAATCCACCAAACCCTTATTACCGTTTGTTCATAGTTTTTAAACACACATCAACTTATAATTCTCACATACATTATTATTAGTTCGTCAGTATTCCCCCCCCCGAAATTTTTTTTGTTTACGTGCCTGCCATACACACAAATATTACACGATACACAGATCGGTTGGGGTGTGTGTGTGAGCAACGAACGAAGTAGGTTGGTATTTAAGTGGTAACCGGACGCGCGTGTTATTATTATACGCGTACCCAGACAGAACAATCTTACTAATCTTAGTGTTATTATAAAATAATTAATTTTTATTTTTATTACCCAAAGTTAGAAATGTGGCAACAATTCGTTTGCGTAACAAAACATAACTTGATTACGCACATGACATTGTGTTGCACATTGTGTAAATTGTATAATTTGACTTCATGTGAAAAATTCCTAATATTAGAACTTGTTTGCGCAAGATATATTTTTATTAATGTACATCTCAAATTTGAATCTCTAATTTTTAAAAATATTAGAAATGTCTAAGTCTATATCAAACGATATCAAAGAGCTTATTGAAGTTACGTTATGCTGACATATTTCTACATTGTCTACGAAAAATCCAAAAATACAATTACACAAAACGATTATAATATTGCTATCGAATATTTTGATAATTTGTACTGCAGTTTGTGACGATATTATATATATACAATATACATATATATGCGTGTGTGTGTGTGTGTGTTGGCTTGCTTTATCAAGTTATCGATTTTCGGGGTAAAAAAACGAGTCGCAGCGGGCAGTGTGCTAAGCTAATAAAAATAATATATAACATAATATAATAATAATAATAAAAAAAAAAAATAATAATTATATAATATGAAATATATATTATAATATAATATAGGTAGTATAATAAATAATATAATATTTATTATATTTAATTAAATTATAATAATTACAATATATTATGTAATATTATATAGGCTCTCTCTCCTAACCTATTGAGTGTAGGTATGACATATATTTTTCCTCGCTCGCCAAATCAGAAATCAGTGTGGCCGCGACCGGCGAGGCGTGTTTTTATTTGTTATTTTTTTTTCAACAATTCGTTTTGTTGATTAATGATTGTTATTCGAAGTGACTATTAGTTCACCAACTGTACTGTGTTGGTATTCGCTTGTTGCTACGTCAGACATATGTTAAGGGTACGCAAACAGGACGCGGGTTGACTGCGAGGTCTCTGTAAAATAATACAACCGGATCGCTACCCGCGGTGGTCTGCCGGACGCTACAGCAGACCGCGTTCTGTGTGTCCGAGCCTTAAGGTTGGAGGTAGTCCCGTGGTCCGCGACCCCGATCTGTCCACACGGAGCACTGCTGTAATGTGGGTCCTTTGATAGGTTATATATTGAAAACTCATACTATTTTGTCGTAATATACTTATCATTGCTGATTAATGTTACTTATACTCGAATGCTTGACCAATTACCATTAATTATTTCATAATTAATGTTAAACAGTGGAGACTTATTTCTTATAAATTGTGAGTCTGTGACTTCCATTTAGAATTTCAGTCGGCCTTTGACGTTTTGCTCTGGATTCTTGATTACGAATTTTGATTTTGATTATTAATGTTTGATTTTGTTCGTGTTTTGTTTATTACTTGTATAGTTTAAATTTTTAACTTTGTGTACATACGCTGTAGTACCTATACGTTAATGTTATTCAGGAAGTATGACTTACACAAATTTAAAAGATTCGAAGAACGGCAAGCAACGACGCTCTACAATTCTCATAAAGAAGGGTTTTATTCAAAAAAATAGTAAGAATTGTAAACCTATTAGCAGTGTTTGATTTAGGAAAAAAATTTGAAGGGATACATATAAATACTCCTTAAAAAGAAGATGGACTTTGTCTCCTTATGTCTCCTCGAAATTGAAGAACTGCCTATTTGTGTTATAAACATTGTTTCCGATTTTACCTGAATTGTGTGTATCTTATTATTTATGCAATGTAACAAAATATGTAGGTATTAGATAAGTCAATCAAGTATGTAACTAGTAGTTAAGTAGATAGGTGTTTAAAGTCTAGACTAATTGCCAATTAACATTTCTTTGTCGGTTTTTAAGATAGCAGTCAATTGTCACTTGTATGCGGACAGTTCCCACCCATAAATTATATTTATTATGTTAAACTTTGTTTTTAATTCCTGAAATGTCAACTGATATATTTTGTATTAGATGTCCTAGCCTTAATTATTAAAATTAAACATTTTATACATTTTGATAGTGGAAACGCAATAAAAAAAAAACTATATTATATCTACACTACATGCAGATACATTGGTACGTGTATATGTCTTGTTTCTACTGAATACAGTTGACATAAGAATGTCCATGTCGATTAGGTATTAGATACGAGCAGAAGAGGATTACACTGTAGGTAAATTAAATTTACCTACAGTAAATATTATTTTATTTTATTTTTTTAATTTTATTTAGCAACTGGTTGCTACAATCACCTTTTCGACTGTGTCGTACAAATTAACAGAATGACCCCCAGCCATAAGACATTATACATGTTAAAAGTTAATATGTTTAGGCAAAATCTATAAAGAAGAGGTTAGCTAGTGTCGGGTGAGGAACTGAAATAACGATGCGGGATGGACTAGCACATGATGTAGGCAATATACCTCAATGGTCTATGGTCGTTGCGTTTTGTGTTTTGCCTTGTGCGTTTTAAGTGTTACGTTCAGGGTAACCGGATAAAAAAAGCCACCGAAAACTACAAAATTACTTATATAATAAATACGAGTAATAATATAATAATACCTATAATAAAAAAAATTGTGCACAAAAAAACACACATCATTGTAAAATCAATACATTCATCAATTCCTTCTGAATCTAAAAGTTAAAATTTATAATTTAAAAATATAATATATAAAATAATTAATAATTAAAATAATCTTATTGTTTAAGCAATAGCTGTCAAATATTTGTCTATTGTCCTCTATGTTAAGCCATCACTACATATTTCATACAATTTTTCTTGCAGTTTTTCATAAGTTTTTTGTTTACTAATTACCTATTAATAATTATTAATTAATAAAATAAAAATATGTTTATTGAAACATTTTTTAAAATTGTGAAGACAAACAAAAAAGGTTTTCAAAGATACCTAATTGGTGGAATTTAATTAAAAATACCGGAAAATGAACTAAATATGTAAAAAAATGACCTAAAAAATTAAAAACTTCAAGAAATGCAAAATAAAAGTTTCAATAATGAATTTAATTATACATAATACGTTAATAAAACATAATTTTATCACGAAAAATATATGAATATAATGAGTATAAGTCATGGTTTAAGATATTATACAGGTTAGCTATCGCCGGCCCGCTACCCGGTCCGAAAGTGTTACGGTTTAGTAGTTCATATTTTCACCACACGCGTAAAGCGTTAGTAGTAATTAGGGCTTTATTTTACTTAAAATAGTGCATCCACTATATGATAGAATTTAATGAATTTATGATCATACGTTTTATATCTGAATAAATATAATATAAATTAAATAATAAATATAAATATATTTATTCA